>JAWPHD010008411.1:0-115517 GCA_037043455.1 Cyrtodaria siliqua
CTATGCATCATTCAAAATATTATTACTTTACATAACATTTTTCAAGTTTAAAATTAATTATTCACTAAAGGTGGTTTCGGAATAGTTTTCCTAACTTATTACAATCATCAATATAAGTTGATACTTTGTTAATAATAGTATCTGTTTCATTTCTCGTTATCAAATAAATGTATTAGTTGTTGATAGTGCAGTAATGTTTTTATATATACTGAAAGGCAAAAGAAACGCAGGGTGCGTATTTCCGCTATATATTGTATGTTTAATATGCTACTGCTAATCGAATGGTACAGGGCGACATTATGCCTGTCCTTTTAGAAAGAAGGTTTAAACAGCACTGGACACACCAATGGTTACCTCTTTAAAGTTTCATTATCGTCAGAATGCGCATTTGGCTCAAGCAGGTGAGCAAACTTAGGCTTTAAATGTTGCAATCACTTAACATTAAAGTACTGAACTGGCTCATTTTTTCAAAGAGGAACTTCAGCATTTATGAATTTCTTGTTACAACGTGTACTGTGATTAAAACGTCTACAACATCACAGTTGTGTCCTTTCTCTAACTTGCACTTTTTTTTAAAAAACATCTTGGGATTTCCTTGGAATATATATGGAATTAAGTGTGCAGTATATGCAATATATAGCGGAAATAGGCACCCTGCGTTTCTTTTTCCTTTCAGTATATATCATTCAGATAATTTAACATAAAAATATGTCAATATTATAAGCTGGAGAATTGAGTAAGAAGTGGACATCGTCTACTAGTACACAATCGAGGTTACAGACTTTGCATTTCCTGTCGGGAAATGCATTTTGTTTTGTATCTACCCATTTCATTGTTAGGAATTTCCAGTGATGTGATTGTTATTGCATTTATAAGCAAACATGGTTTATAATGAGTATGCTTAGTTTCTATTATATACTGTGTATTATATTTGTTTTGAGAAGAAGTTTTGTAATGAACGGACCTACCTTTGTTTGCAGTATCATACGCTGTTAACTTAATTTAGGGTTGTGCATGTAAGGATATTACAAAGTTAAATGGGATTGATGCAGAGAACGAGACTTAAACCTTGAAAAAAAATGTTTTTAATGCGACTTAAAGCGTGTTCCAGTTGATGGAGCTAATTATAAAAGCAGTTAAAATTGTCGGAAAATTGTGTATTTATAATTATTGGTTGATTTTATTTATACCTAAATGTTTCACTATACATGGGTTCTTTTTTATATTCGTGCTCTAACGACCATTCGTGAAAACAAAACAAACACATGATATTTCGAAAACATCTTAATATAATCAAAATTAACTCTGTAACCTAATGTTCGTATTTAGAGGTGTAGAAATTAGAATATGTATTCTGCTAATGGCCATATTTTTACACCAATACTTATAGCGAGCTCAGCTCGAGTCGCGAAGCGACGCGCGCGCAAGCGAGCTCTACGGTAACGCGAGTAGCAAATACTACGGGGAAAAAAACCGTGTTAAAAAAGTCGAAACACAGTTAACTCCCTTGTTAAGGGGAGGTCATGGCTATATTCGTTCCAGACGCAGTTAACTCCCATTTCTGTTTGGTATCCGGCCCACCTCTATTAGCGTTGGAGCTAGTCCATCCAGTTGGCCGGTTACCAGACTTTATTAATGTGACGTCATTAGTTAAACAAACGTCTGGCAATTTATAAAATAATGGTGATTATTACCACCTGAGAGTCCAGGTAACGGTATTTCTACCTAAACTTTAAAAGGTACTGCAGTATCGACAATCTAAATTACAATGTTTAAATGAAAACGCATCGCTGCTCGCACTTCATTGATATAGATAGATGTTACGGTAAAGTCGGTGGGTGGGGAAATTTTAACCGCTGCAGTCTGCTATTGCCAAGTTTCCAAGAAATGTGCGCGGTATTATTTAGAACTCAGAACTCAAGTCTAGGTCCCCAGTAGGGGTTTGACTTATTGGAAGATAGATAGAACTGTGCTTAAAGATTCAATTCTTTTTATTAAGTTCTGAAAATGGTTTGGCGTAGGACAGGTGTGGGGTGGGGGCCCAGTAATCGGAGAGTCGGGGGGGGGGGATTGGGGGGAGGATGGATAGGGTGTAATCAGAGTATGTTAAAATAGGCCCGGGCGACAGAGTATGTTTTGGTTCCAACTCCACCGGCACCCCCTGCCTCCCACCCCCTCCCCCCCCCCCCCCACCCATAAAAACAAACGGTGTCCCGAAATTTTAGTCTAGTGGTAAGAAATTGCATTTTAATTAAGAAATAATAAATACGTACCTGTGTTTTAACTTTTGTCAGTGAATAAAATACAGTTAGGAGTTCGGATGGATGCGTAGTAATTAAATCACAAGTGATTTAACACACTCGGTTTTTAATTACTCGCATTGGAACGATTCTGTTTGATTCTAACACAACAATAACCCCATTGTTTACGCTATTGTTGGGGCACTATATCTTTCTGTCTTTTTTCGACCGCCATGTGATTTTGACTGATGGTGGAAATTACGTCTGCGCATGTTTATTTTGCAAATTTCGTCATCAACTTTTATGCTTAATGAACAGTTCTAAACAACAACAGAAAAAACTTGCAAATAAGACTGAGTTTTTAAGGCTATGGATAATTTTCCTGTGGATATCATATCTTATCACTTTTCCGGTGTTCTCGCCATTAAATGTATTCCATTTTAAAGCAGACTTACTCAAAATAAAATATTTTATGACGCAATGATGATTTAATCCTTTCATAAGATATCAACACGTTTTATTTAATCGTCAATTGAGAAATGGAAATTTCATCATGAAGAAGAAGAAGAAGAAATTTTATTGACTTAAACTATTACATAGTTTTTCATCATATAAACATACATTTTACAAATATAATTTGACCACAATAACAAGATTAGTACAGGTTCATTAATTTATGAATTAATATGAAAAAAGGAGATATATCACGGAGAAAAAAAAAAAATTATATATATATATATAGGAATCAAAATCTAATACGGTACAATAGAACAATTGTATTATAGTGAGGATGAACGAGATTATAAGTTATTTATCATGGTACGTCTTAAAGAGAAAGCTTCTGAGATGTATTTGCTAAAATTGATAACATCTTTTTTGTTTGTTGACTGAAGGAGAACAATGAATTTAAACATACTAGGCCTATGGCTATAATATCGTTTTATATATTTACTTCTGATTGTATTATAAATAGGACATATTAACGCAAAATGGAACTCGTCCTCTATATCATTAGTGTTACATATTTGACATATCCGTTCATGTCTTTCTAACCTTTCACGAGAATACCTCCCTGTCTCGATCCTTAAACTATGAGAGGACAAGCGTAATCTGGTTACCACACTGCGATCGCGCCTGGTATGCAATATATCTAGGTAATTATCATATTCAAAATGGTGTTTAACAGATTTGTAAAGAGTTAGCACTCTATTCGTTTCAAGGTCGGTTGACCAGTTTTGGACATAATTATCTATTAGTCGTTGTTTGTATATCGGTACAAAATGTATTGCATTTAGTGAGCTTGGGTCAAGCCATGCATACATGAAACCACTACTATTTAGTAATGACATGACTTTTGACACCCAATTTTTTAATCCCCTTTCACAGTCAGATTTTGCGCTTTCATACACGTGTTTTATAATAACGTTATCAGTATTGACCGCTCTTAGCCAGTATTTAATGATACTAACATGTCTATTTATATATAACGGATAACGGCCCAATTCCCCGTATACCCCTGCATTACTTGTCGATAATTTTACACCAAGAACTTGTTTACAATACTTTAAGTGAATTCTTTCAATTTCCTTGGATTTAGTAAAACCCCACACTTGACTGCCATAATTAAGAATAGAACCTACAAAAGCATCAAACAATTGTAAAGCTGTTTTCGGTTTTAACTCATATTTCTTTATATTTATTGATAGAAGGTTCATAGCTTTAAGCGCTTTACCACATAATGTTTGTTGGTTAAGCGTAAACGACCCTGTATAGTTGAACACAACTCCTAAATAGTTAAAGTCGTCGACCACTTCGAGAATGGTACCGTTATAAGACCAATTTCCAGTAACTCTGGTTGTTCCTCGGTTACGAAAAACCACCACCTTAGTCTTATCTGTATTTACCTCTAGGCTCCATGTTTCACAATAGTTATATAAGTTATTTAAACTACTTTGCAGGTCTTCTATACTTGTGCCTATTAAAATCATGTCATCGGCAAAAAGCAGAAGGATAAGAGATATATCATTAAATGAAAGTCCGCTTTTAATACTTGTATATAAATATAACTCTAGGTCTTCTAGAAAAAGCGCAAACATTATCGGCGAGATTATCTCCCCTTGTATGCCAAGGGCTGGAATACCTGCATAAAACATGATGAAATTTCGGTGTTTGTTTCTTCAATTAAAAACATAAAATGATAGTTAATGATTTTGCTTTTTTTGTTTCTTCAATTAAAAATTACAATCTCTGGGAAAAAACTATAGTAAATAAAGTGATCGGAAACACATGCCGTTCACTGGCAATAAACAATTTGAGGTCAAACATCTACAGATGTTATCGGATGGAAAATAAACAAAATTTAACCAAAGTTGCGGTAGTTTTTGTTGCAGTTTGAATTCTTTATTTTAGCTAACATCATATTATGTCAAATATATTATGTTTAACTGATATATGTAGTCAACTATTGTCGTTAAGTGGTCGTAAACTAAGAGGTCGAGGATATATTATCTCGGAGGTCAAGGTAGTCGGGCTGCTATGTTTACAGGCTGTTCCATTGGGCACCCTTGTATGCAAAGTTATGTGCGGTACAATATGCTTAAATACACTAGTATCACGTTACAAACAATTAAGACATTGCTTACGTCATATAGCTTGCACTGTATGACGTCAAACGTTCTCAGCTTGTTCAAGATCCTTATTAATATTATATGTACTGATGCATATGATGGGTTTATATCGGGTGTGTGCAAGGTTTGGGAGTATGGCAAGTTTGTTGTAATTAACATTTCATTAAAATTACTGTTGAGTTTGTGTTCGTGACGTATATTTACCAAGTGATGTCATATAACGTGGCGCTTCCAACGGATGCAATATACGCGGGGAATTAATTTATCGTAGAATGACATACAGTGGTCTCTCTTCTTTGTGTATCAGAAAGACTGCGCATTAATGTTAAAAATAGAAATAAATATTCATGATAATCCAGCCAGGAGAAAACAGTCAGAAAATACACTTGTACTCTGGTGAAAATGAGCATATACACAACATTTAATATCATAAATAACCATAACTAAAATGCATACAGCTGGAATTATTTTATTGTTTAAAATAAAAATAATAATGCCGTAAGAAACAAGACAGGAAAGAATACATACTTTAATAGAAATTTTCTAAGTTCAAGGCCTGAAACACAGATTAAAATGCACATGTTATACTTCATATTGACTAACCGATTATAACTGATGATTGATCGGTTACATCCAATCAATGGTAACCAATTATCCATTTTAAGTTTCAACCGATTGCCCATCACTAGTAACTGGCAGATGAATGATATAATTTGGATCTTGATACCTCGTTTTTGCAGCTTATTGGCACAATTTTGAAAAATTATATACGCATCTAATTTCGAATACTCTTCAGCTGATGGAGCTAATTTAATTGCTTAATCTGGTGTGCCTGAATAGAAAATGGCTATTCTGTGGTCTAAACTGAATACACTGATGATATTTAACTTTCTTGCACTATTTATGATTTTATCATTACCAACCTCCCTTTCTGGGGTTTTAACGATGGTAGTGGTTGGCAAATTTACCATAAACGCAAAGTAAATGGAAAATTTACCATGAAGCTATTTATGGTAAAGTTGACATTCACTACCACCGTTCAAACCGCAATATTTACATTGACCTTAAATGAAACACATTTATGTGCTGCATTTAAATTCCCAGTGAAATAACACTTTTACGTTTTGGGCAGAGCTTAAGCAAACATTTTAGGTATAGTTTATTAGTTTGATTTACTGTCACCAAATCCATAAAAGGATTAAATTCAATATTTCGATATTTTTACGGGTTATGAAAAACATAAGCTAGTTTAAATTTAGCGAGAAGTGTTCACACTATTTAAACTAGCCTAATATTTTGCATAGCCTGTCGAAAGATCTAAATATTGAATTAAACCCTTAAAAAATCAATTCTTCAATGGATTCATCTAGTTTTTCATTTGCCTGACTCCAGTACATGCTTGTTAACATTTCTCTGCCGGGAAATATTTTCAATTTTGCAGTGTTAAACAGTAGCTTCTTGAACATATATTTTTTAATGGCTTATCGACACATTATCTAAGGTTATTTAGAGCCGCCCCAGATAGAGGGGAAGGATATACAGTCGATTCCGTTTAATCGCATATCGGTTAATTGCATATTTCGGTTAATTGCATAAAGTTTTGAAACACAAAACCATTCGTATTCTTTTGCATGTAAAAAAACCCGTATAATCGCATAGTTTTTTTTCACATTCCGGATAATTGCATAACAAATATCTGGCTAATTGCATAATGAAAGTCAAATTTACCTATATTTTGCAACTGTTAATTGATTGACGCGGTCACAGAGATAAGCCCGAGGCAATTTGATTGAAAAAAGGTGCTTATTGACGCCGAAAGTTTGCCATTTTGTGCGGTTTCCGTGAAGCTTCCACGCCATGACGATAATAATCCTATCAAACATCTTACATAGAATTAACTCGCTTTTATGGAGTTTCTATGTAAGTATTAACAGAACAGTAAAACGAAAGTAGAAACGTGCACCGCTACATGTACAAAATGTTCAGTTTCGGTTATTCGAATACTCCGGTTAATCGCATATATTTTCTTGACAAATGGGCTATGCAAATAACCGAAATCGACTGTAGTCATATACATGTATAGGTATCGTATAACCTTCAATACACAGGACTGCCCACTTTATGTCCGGCGCATCCTTGACCGGGATAGTTAAGAGGCTGCTTCTAAAACTTTCTCATCTCTCACAGCTACGGGTTTGAATCCCACTGTAAGCTTGACTTGTCAAGTGAAAAAGTGTCGATAATCACGGACGGCTGGAGGTATATATACAGTACTGGTCCTAACCGAGAAAAAAAATGGGCCTGCTTCTACCACAAAAAAAAAAATAGACCGTCATATATAGCCTAACATGTGCTAAAAATGATGCAAACGTAAATGACAAAGCTATGAATTTAAACGCTTTCCCATGGGCACAGTGAAACACTCAGTGGTGCAAGTAAGATCTCTAGATTCAAAGTCTACCATGCTGTATCACAACCGTTTCAGAAATTAAGATGTTTTAGACAAATGCTATCAATAGCGTTTGCTGAATCGGTTATAAAACCGTGTTTTGAAAATATGTGGGTTTTTTATGGCTCCCCCACACAAAGTGTGGTATCCCCTGCGAAATTTTCTAGAACTGTGCATGAACAATTCTTGAACTGTTCTGGATAGATTGTTCAAGAACTGTTCTTGAACTGTACCTAATCTGTTCTGGTACAGTTCTAGAGCAGTACGTGAACGTTAAATGTGACAAATTTTCTAGAACGTATGTTCAAGAACAGTTCTAGAACATATGTTTAAGAACAGTTCTTGAACTATCTTTACTGGAACTGTTCTAGAACTGTTACAGAACGATCTGTACTGGAACTGTTCTAGAACAGTTCTAGAACTATCTGTACTGGAACTGTTCTTGAACATAACCCAAGACTAGAAATTTTGTCTCATTTAACGTTCATGCACAGTTCCAGAACTGCTCAAGAACAGATGAAGCACAGTTCTAGAACTATCTGTACTGGAACTGTTCTAGAACTGTTCCAGAACGATCTGTACTGGAAGTGTTCTAGAACTATACTGGAACTGTTCTTGAACAGTTCAAGTAAGATAGTTCTAGAACTGTTCTTGAACATAAGTTGAAATTTTGTCTCATCTAACTCAAGAACAGATGAAGCACAGTTCAAGAATAGTTCTTGAACAATCTATCCAGAACAGTTCCTGCACAGTTCCTGCACAGTTCCAGAACTCCCTTGGCCACTAATTTAACCTACATAACAGTTAAAGAACAATTCATTAATTGAACCTTCAGAATGCCTGGTCATACTTGGTGAAATGTTACATATGATACTGAAATGAAATAATATCTGCAGTGCTGAATACCATTTTTCTGTCAGCATCAAAAAAAGAAAGTCAATCCGCGAAAACACATGACAATAGGGGTTTCATTTTAAAATACTGTTTCTAAAGACTACATTTAGAAATTTCATCTTTCAAATACAACTATTAAATGTATAAGATGTTTTGACACAATAAGTAATGAAAGTATTATCACAAAACACTTACATTTAATCATTAAATGATGCAAGCACAATTTTCAGTTGGACTGCCATTTTACCGCCAAAAATTCAAAAGAATGGCTTCTGAATTTTATTTGCAATTTTGTCAGAATCACTCAGGTGTCATATATTCTTTACCTACTTAAATGAAGACACGGGCTTTTAAACTCCAGATAATGTTATTATATTAAACTGTTTATGCAATAATGTCATTATCATATATTTGTTTGTTAATAGTAGTATATATTTGTTTAATTAATGAAGATGAACACCTGCGAAACATGTTCTTAATATGTTCTTAAACATTGAACATTTTCAAGAACTATTGAAGAACATTTCAAGAACTGTAATTTTTCTTATAACCTAATACTGTGTTGATGAGCCGTTAAACAACATTTATAAACATTCAGTTTGTTATGGAAAAACCCGTTCTGGAAATGGTGTAATAAATTATGTTGTTTTGTGGAAATACCCAAAAGATTTGAAACTTTTGAACTTTAATTTAATCAACACAAAATTTAAGTGCTACAAAATAATTGAATTGAATTGAATTGAAAGTCTTTATTTATCGAGGGTGACCCAATTAGTTTATACTAATCTAAATGGTTTTTTATACCAAGTTTATGGATAATTGTTTTCATGTCCCAGCAAAAGCCATCTATGTATACTTGGGGTGTGTTCAAGCTACTTAAAACAAAGAAATTTCATATTTCAGTTTAATACCTGTGCCTGTCAGCATTACAAAAAGAATGCCTTTTTCAAACGCTGTATCAGTAAGAAGTGTGACTAATAATGGAAGATCACAATAGTATATTAGGTGGTTAATATTGTGACTAATGCTTACTAATTTAATGTATATTTACATTTGCACAGATGTAATCGATTTGTAACGACATTCCTATTAAGATAACATATTTGTAGATATTTTAAGCACATCTTAATTACATTTCCTATTTGTAGCATGGTCACAGACAATTCTCTTTGTTCAGACACATGTGTAAATCGTTTATTTTAAAATAAGACCTGTCAGAATAACTGTGAGAATAACAGTGAGAATAACTGTTAGAATAACTGAAATAGAGCTGAAATGGACATGCTACAAAACAAATAGAGTATGGTTTCATCTCGTTGGTTAATTTAAACACCTCGATGGGCTACGCCCATCTCGATGTTTAAATGAACCAACTCAATGAAACCATACTCTATCTATTACTTAATGGAATTTAGTTCACATTTTAAAGAACATTTGAAGAACTTTAAATAGAGAAGATGTTCTAAAACTGTTCTTAAACAAGTTCAAGAACAAATGAAGAACAGTTTAGGAACGTCAAGGGTTTAAACTGTTCCTTATTAGTGTTTAACACTTAAAGTCTAAGAACACTTAAGAGTTAAGAACTAATTAAGAACGGTTTAAGAACCCTTGAAGTTCCTGAACGGTTCTTCATTTGTTCTTCAAATTGTTCTAGAACAAATTAAGAACAGTTCAGGAACTCCTGAAGTTCCTAAACTGTTCTTGATTTGCTCTTGAAATTGTTCAAGAACAATTTTAGAACATTTTTTCTATTTAAAGGTTCTTGAACTGTTCTAAACTTGTTCAAGAACCTTTCAAGAATATCTTAAGAAAAATTAAAGTTCTTGAAATGTTCTTCAATAGTTCTTGAAAATGTTCAAGAATATATTAAGAACATATGTTCTTGAACAATGAATCAAAAACAGTTCAGGAACTGTTCTTAATGTTCTAGAACTGTTCATGAACTGTTCTTGAGTATAAGAACAGAGTTTCGCAGGGGAGGGGAGCCATATTGATTTTGTGCTTTCTGTAGGTCTGTCTGTCTGTCTGTGTCACAAACGATGTCCGATCAATAACTAGAGAATGGTTGGACATAGGGTTCTCAAACTTGGAAGGATGGTTGGTCATGACAAGTAGATGACCCTATTGATTTTGGGGTCACTAAGTTAAAGGTCAAGGTCGTGGTGACATTGACTATCAAAACGATGTCCAATCAATGACTAGAGAATGGTTAGACCTAGGGTCCTCAAACTTGGAAGGATGGTTGGTCATGACCAGTAGATGACCCCTATTAATTTTGGGGTCACTAGGTCAGAGGTCAAGGTCGCGGTGACCGTGACTATCAAAACGATGTCCGATCAATAACTACACAATGGTTGGACCTAGGGTCCTCAAACTTGGAAGGATGGTTGATCATGACCAGTAGATGACCCCTATTGATGTTGGGGTCACTAAGTCAAAGGTCAAGGTCACGGTGACCTTGACTATCAAACGATCCCCGATCAATAACTAGACAATGTCTGATCAATAACTAGAGAATGGTTGGACCTAGGGTCCTCAAACTTGGAAGGATGGTTGGCAGTATATTAGGCAGAAATTCAAGAACTGGGTGTGCAAATAAAAAAAATGAAATATGCAAACAGGGTGTGCAAAATAATTTGCTTACACACGTTATGCGTCAATTCACGACAAGTGGGTGTCTCTGGGGTTATTTATTTTCACTGATAAAGGTGAAAAAGGTGCATTTTAGATAATGTTTCTTCTATAAATGTATACAAAACATAATATTGAGATAGTAAGAGTTTAGAAGTGTTGATTTTTGTTTTGTTTTATATTTTTACCCCACAAACTCCTGCAAATATTGCACTGATGGTTGGTCATGACCAGTAGATAATAGGCCAAACAAAATAATATGTGTGGTTCAGGTAACACTGGCCAAAAAAATAGGGTAGGTAGGTAGGCTTTTTTTTTTTTTTCTCAGTAATGATTTTTTTGGCATTATCAACAATTTCTTTATTTTTATTTTTTTTATATTTTTATTTTATTTTTTTATTTTATATTTTTTTAAAAAAAATATTAAGTTTTGCATAAAAAGTTTTAGGGTCGGCCCCTTAAAATAGGGTCGGTCGGGTTACCTGAACCACACATATTTTTTGATGTGGCCTTACTGATACAGGTAATAGATATAGTCACAGGGATATTGAAAATAAAAACGATCTCAGATCAATAGAGAACGGTTGGACCTCGAGTCGTCAATTATGTCTGTTCGGGCGAGTGGGGGAGCCATGCGTTTTTGTCCCATTTCTAGTTTGTTGTTATTTTTAATATCTTTTATATTTTTCAGTGCCATTTCTGCCTTAAGCTGCACCTTTAGATGCCTCGAATGTTCAAGAATGTCCAAGAAAAGAATATAGTATGCGTCAGTCTTCCATTGTTTGTGGTTGTTTATGACTGCGTTTCGCTTTATGTAGAACTCAGCATTAATAACCTGCAACGGATGGCTTGAACTTGCAACCGAAATAAAAAGGACTGGATGTACATGAACCATTAATGAGTCGCAGTTATCTGTGGTTAATGGATACAATAGTGGCCACTGGGAATAAGTGATGTGCCAAACAATCAATTGTGGCCAACGATTAGTTATGTAGTAATTGATATTAAGTTATGACATTCCTCAAGAGATCATTACAAAACATAGAATTCTATTATCGCTGAAAACAAAAACAAAACATACAAGCTACTTAGTCAAGAATCAGTCGGATTACCACCATCTCAAAATAGTACAAAATAAACTCCTTTTCTACATACAAAGAAAGTTACATTTTTTCGCGCACAATGCAGAGACGGGGAAGTGAACCCGAGCTTTTATTCGTCTAGTGACATTGGTGAGAAGTGAGTGAGTTCAAGTATGTTACCCAGACATGATTTTGTAGCGACTCTATGGTTGAGAGGGTAAAGATGCTGCATTGGAAACCATCTCAAAGCTGCGGGTTTGATTCCCACTGGGAACTCGACTTGTAAGTGTCGATTCTTATCGACGACGGGAAGTATACAGTATGTGTCTTACATGTTCTACCCAGGAATAAGTGAGTAGTCTGCTTCAACCACTAAAAACTGTTGACCGTCATACATAGGCTAAAATGTGCTGAAAAATGACGTTACATGCCAAACAAACAAAAACGATTGAAGTTTTATTTCAATTGCCCTTAAGAAAAATGTTCTTGTCCAGTCCATGTGGTCAGTAGCATACACATCTATGGGTCCTTTATTCAAGGTCATGCAGTTTTCATGTCCAGTCATACTCCTAAATCCCTTCTTCTTCTTCCAAGTAAAGAGCTAGGATCTTCATAGATCATAATTAGCTCTTAAAATAATGAGAAACAACCTAATTTGCCTATGTGTTTTCAATAGACCGTGTGTTGCACATTAATGTACTTTTGGTGTTCATTCCAATAAGCTGTCCGACAATTTCAGATCTTGCGCAAGACATTTTCCCTTGGCTTTGTCCGTCTGATGGAGATGGTAAATAGAAGGTCCAAACAACCAAAGGTTATCCTGTCTGCATGTTAAATAATTATTACAATCTTTCTGACAGTAAGAGTAGGGCAGGGTTTCATGATTATTTTTTTTATTCTTCACCTCTCACTGAGGTGGCTCTAATAACCATAATGTGCTGATTATTATTTTCATTTGCATTCCAGTTTTTTTTTTTAATGAGTTGAGCTCGCTATGAGGCAGTGCCTTATTCATATTATTATCTTGGCAGGTCATGTGTCATATGTTAGACGCACATCCACGAAGTCATGCATGAAGTGTTTAACCGGTTAAAACACCGTGAGCTACCTTAAGAAACATTTACGAGTTTGAAAATATATCTACAAGCATTGATTTACTCTGGTCAACATAAAACAATCTATAAAAAAAAACCACAAAACTTTAGAATCGGGTTTAAACCCCCATCAGCTTTTTTTGCCACTGACCGTTCCAATGCGGTAGCCCTATTGTCAACCCTTTTATGTTTGTGATGTCTTATTTGGCATTTTATTCATCTTTAAATGTGTTCATTGTTTCTTCGTGTGTTGGTGGTTGACTGTCGTCCTTGAATGCTGCTTTTCCTCTTCGATTTGTATATCTATATCTATAAAGATAAAATCAAAACGCGAAAATAGAGTAGCAATTGATTACATAAAACGTTATATGTCTGTATATTCATTAGGTAATTATATTCGTTCCTGCAGCATTTCAGTAGTCTTATTGTTATTAAAAGCGCTTATTATTCACTTGAACCTTTAATACTTTTTGCTAAAAATGCAACATTTAACAATATGTAATGTATATGCCTATTTTTATTATTATTATTTTTATAAATTTCATTTCGCCAAGAAATCAGCATAACCATAATATACAATGACTCACAGTGGCCTATATGCTATTTCTATTTATTTCATTCAATCAATAATAATTTTATCGACATAAGAGCTTTCTGTTTAGACAATTAAACTATATGGACATCTCAAGAAGTTTGTGAAGCACACATTTTCCTATTAGATATTATTTTCGTCAGGTATAGAACTACAGTTTATAGAAAAATTGTTGGTATCCCAGTGGGTGGGAACTGTACACCTCTTGTCGCAGATGTGTTCTTGCATTGCTGTGAAAGAGATTTCATGTTGAGTCTTTCACCAGATACCCAGGCAGATGTAATTGAAGCTTGTTATGACACCTCTCGATATCTGGATGGCATATTGAACATTGAAAATCCTTTCCTTTCTACTGTGGTTAATAATATATAACCAAAAGAACTTCAACCAAGCAAAGCTAACATTTCTGATGAGTTACCGTTACATTAAACATCGAAAAAGCTTTGCAAAATTGTATTATAATAACGCTGAGCTACTTTTAAAATATGAAAGTAATTTAAGAACTTTTCTGTGATAGGACAATCACAACCTGACTTATGGTGATGTGATTTACAAAATTCTCAAGTTCTTTGGAGGGGGCGTCCGTGGCCGGGTGGTTAGAGTATCTGACTTGCAATCACTTGCCCTCACCGCTGTAGGTTCGATCCCTCAGGGGCCTAGGAATCTTTATGTGAGGAAGCTATCCAGCTGGCTTGCGGACGTCGGTGGTTCTACCCAGGTGCCCGCCCGTGCACGAAAATTGCCCGGAGGGGCAACGGGGGTCTTCCTCCACCAGTGGAAGCTGGAAAGTCGCCATATGACCTTAGCTGTTGGTGCAACTATAAAATCCATTTCAATTCAATTCAATTCAAGTTCTTTGGTCATAATCATGTTCATACAATCTTTAATAAACTTGTTAAATCGTTTATAAAAAGGGGTTATGACCCTATCATTTTGCAACGCACTGTATGTTTAGTGGTTGACCTATTTACAATTCGCCACTTTGCATTCCTTTTTAACTCGACTATTCGAAGAATAAGAGAGCTTATGTAATCACCCCGGGGTCGGCGTCGGCGTCGGCGTTGGCGTTGGCGTCGGCGTCGGCGTCCCACATTCAGGTTTGCGTGTAAGCTGTGTTTACAAGTCTATATCTCTTACATTTCTTATCCTAGCACAACCAAATTTGGCCATGGGCTTCCTTATAGCATAATCTTAAGGACTGCATAAGCAATTTTGGTTCCTGTAACCAATGGGCTCCCATGGAACCCAAATTATGATAGCCCATAAAATTTGTCCCATTTCACATCAAATTTTGCGTGTAAGCTGTGTTTACAAGTCTATATCTCTTACAATTCTTACCCTAGCTCAACCAAATTTGGCCATTAGCTTCCTTATAGCATTATCTTAAGGGCTGCTTAAGTAATTTTGGTTCCTGTAACCCCTGGGCTCCCATGGAACCCAAATTCTGATAGCCCTTAAAATGTGTCTGTTTCACATCAAATTTTGTGTGTAAGCTGTGTTTACAGGTCTATATCTCTTACATTTCTTGTCCTAGCTGAACTAAATTTTGGAATTGGTTTCCTTATAGTATGTTGTAAAGGGTTGGATAAGTAATTTTGTCTTTTGCAAATTCTTGGCTCCCATGGAACCCAAATTGTGATGGCCCATAAAATGTGCAATAAAGGCAGATCTAGGTTTGCATGTAAGCATGTATATATCTATAATTTTGGTTTGGGATTTGTTATAGCATTATGCATCTTATTACTTCACCCATATTGGGGCATGGGCTCCCTCCTCTCTCCCCCCCCCCCCCATTTCCCCTCTACCCCGCCCCCACTTTTTTTTTTTTTTTTTTTTTTACATATTTCTGAGTTGCTTTTGTCAATTCCTACACATATATGTTGCAACCCCCCGGCCCCACCGCCCCCCGCCCCGCCCCGCCCCGCCCCCCGCCTCTTACCCCATCACACCACCCACCACGCCCCACACTTGATTTTTTTATTTTTTTTACATATTTCTGTGTTGCTTTTGTCAATTCTTACACATATATGTTGCAACCCTCCCCGCCCCCTCCCCCCACCACCCCCGCCTCTCACCCCATCACCACACCCACCACGCCCCACACTTGATTTTTTTTTTTTTTTTACATATTTCTGTGTTGTTTTAGTCAATTCTTACACATATATGTTGCAACCCTCCCTGCAACCACCACCCCACTCCCACGCCTCTCACCCCATCACCTCCCCACCGCAATCCCGCCCAAGACTTGATATTTTTTTTTTTTTTACATATTTCTGTGTTGCTTAGTCAGTTCTTATACATGTATGTTGCAACCCTCCCCACTCCCCAACCCCCTCCCCCCCCCGCCTCTCATGCCTTTTTTTTTACATATTTCTTTGTTGTTTTAGTCAATTCTTACACACATAAATCCCCCCAACCCCCTCCCCCCCCGCCTCTCATGCCTTTTTTTTACATATTTCTTTGTTGTTTTAGTCAATTCTTACACACATAAATCTCCACAAACCCCCAACTGATTCCCGCCTCTCACCCCATCACCCCCACCCCCACCCCCACCCCCACCCCGCCCCAGACTTGAAACTTTTTTTTTTTTTTTACATATTTCTTTGTTGTTTTAGTCAATTTTTACACATATATGTTGCCCCATCCACCCCCCCCCCCCCCCCCCCCCCCCCCACCAACCCCCGTCCCACCCCCCACTTGAATTTGTTTTTTTACATATTTCTGTGTTGCTTTTATCAATTCTGACACTTATATGTTTTAAACCCCCCCCCCCCCCCCCCCCTCACCCCATCCCCCCATCCCGCCCCACACTTGGAACTTTTTTTTATTTTTTTTACATATTTCTTTGTTGTTTTAGCAATTCTTACACACATTCTATCTGGAAATTAATAAATATTTTCTAAACTGAGGAATGATCAAGAACAGGGTGGCGATTATAGACAACAGACCATTGAGCACGCCATGTAGAGAGAGAAATTCAGTGAAGTTTTAATAACGCATGTTACTAACCCGTGTATGTTGTTGCTTTGTTTAATACAAGCAGCAGTTTTAGTTTGCGTTTTCAGGACACGTGATTCATTTTTTAATCTTTGGCATATTTAAGGCAAATGTCATTTAACATTATCCGAAACTGATGAGTTCTAATGTTTTTATTTATTTCCAATGTGTTTCCGATGTTGTTGTGATAAAAACAATGTTGCAACATACACCTGTATATAAGACAACGTCACGTGGCACAGTTCTAACATATTTTGTTTGATATCATGGGTTTATTGCGAAACATACAAAATGTACATTCTCAATGTTAACCAAACATCTACTTTGAAAAGAGGGATGATTCTAATAAAATGATAGACATCTTTATTTCCAAGTTCCAATAGGGAATTTTACAACATAAAATTTCACAAATCATGGCATTTGAATTAGTGCAATTTTCTATGTTCCTAATTATAAAAAATATGCCAAATACAAATATTTTGACATGATATTTCACTAGCATTACCACTAGAAATGCGTTTGCAAAAGAATTTTTCGAAATATTTAAGGTTAATGCAGAATTACAGTTACTTGAATTTCAAAAGATTAATTAAGACTTTATATCATAAAGCGGATTTTGATTCGAGTTAGGTGTTTTATCAGCACATTTCACCTTTTCATATAAAAGGACGGTAACCCTCAAAAGATGTGAAAATGGAAACAAAATAATAACCACGTGTACAACTATTCTAAACGATATGCAAACTAAGAACATTATTTAAGATACAAAAGTAAGTAATTAGGAATTATGTTCAGTGTACTTTAAGCAAACCAATGATCGCCCACCACACCCAATGATCGCCCACCACACCCGATGATCGCCCACCACACCCGATAATCGCCCACCACACCCGATGATCGCCCACCACACCCGATGATCGTCACAATGCTGATGCTTACCATTTTCCAGTAAAGGTGAATTTCTTTCTAAAGATAAGTTACATTTGCCTTTGTAAATATTCTTAAATTGCGCTTCTAAACCAGATATCACTACACTACACTACACTACACTACACTACACTACATTTACATTACACTACATTACATTACACTACACTACACTATACTACATTACACTACACTACACTACAATAAAAAATAATGCAATACAATACAATACAATACTGTATTCACTCAGTTAACAAAGTGAAGACAATAGGTAACAAAAAACAACACAGAAAGCATGCGTTAAGAAATCGATCATGGCATATAGCCCATGAGGAAAAATTGATGATTGCTTGTTCTTGATGTTTATAAATAAAAAATATTTCTTTTTAGACACAATATTAAATCAAAAGTGCACTTCTTTTGTGTATAAGCACTGCTACTGCTATGAATAATAAATGAACTTACACGATAGCAACCGAAATGCAATACACCAACAATGACTCTCCCATTCGATGTTAGCTGCATCAGTAAAATAGATCATACAGTCAAACAATAAACAAAACAAGCGATTAACAGTGGAGTGGAGTGCGTGGTCCAGTGGTAGAGCCCCAAACTCCCGATCGAGAGGTCGTGGGTTCGATCCTCGCCGGGGCCACGTTATTTAACCTTGAGCAAGATAATTAATCCACATTGATTAGTACTGGTTCTACCCAGGAAGCAATCGAGAGTGATTAATCTAAGTTGCAAGAACTTGTTTCGCAATCGATGTAAAATAAATATGTTTAAACTAAACCGATTAACAAAAAGAAGGCAGGTGATAACGACAATACATACACTCAAAATTGAAGCGGGGTTCTTCCATATACAATAAATATCGAAAAGATGATCTCTCAGAAGCAATAAACAAAGAAAAAAGAGAGAAGTAATATACTCGGTTTCATTGAGACTGTTCATGCGCGGTTATATAAATTGCAACACCTTACACGCCTAGCGATATTCTATGTTAAAGCCACAGAGATTGGGCTTGATGATCACAAAGGACCAGTAAGTAATAACACTACTGATTTGTAGTCGGGGCTACGTTTTACAGCCACCGCACAGCACTGAACAAACGATACTGAACAAACGCTACTGAACAAACGATACTGAACAAACGATACTGAACAAACGCTACTGAACAAACGATACTGAACAAACGATACTGAACCAACGATACTGAACAAACTACTGAACAAACGATACTGAACAAACGATACTGAACAAACGATACTGAACAAACGATACTGAACAAACGCTACTGAACAAACGATACTGAACAAACGATACTGAACAAACGCTACTGAACAAACGCTACTGAACAAACGATACTGAACAAACGCTACTGAACAAACGATACTGAACAAACGATACTGAACAAACGCTACTGAACAAACGCTACCAAACGCTACTGAACAAACGCTACTGAACAAACGATACTGAACAAACGATACTGAACAAACGATACTGAACAAACGCTACTGAACAAACGATACTGAACCAACGATACTGAACAAACGATACTGAACAAACGATACTGAACCAACGATACTGAACAAACGATACTGAACAAACGCTACTGAACAAACGATACTGAACAAACGATACTGAACAAACGCTACTGAACAAACGATACTGAACAAACGATACTGAACAAACGATACTGAACAAACGATACTGAACCAATGATACTGAACAAACGATACTGAACAAACGATACTGAACCAACGATACTGAACAAACGATACTGAACAAACGATACTGAACAAACGCTACTGAACAAATGATACTGAACAAACGATACTGAACAAACGATACTGAACAAACGCGCGTGAATGACAATACTACTGAAAAGAGGATCCATTGAAAGCAACAAACACAAACAAGAGAGAAAAGTATCGGACTCGATTTCATTGAGTCTGTTCATTGAAGATAACAATTTATTATTTATAGTTTGCATTAAATTATATAAACTGGTGCGTCTGAAACAAAATGTATCAAGGGAGTTAACAACTGGAAATATTTTGGTTAAGAAATAGATTAATTATTTCCCTTGGTCTGAAAAATGTTACATATTATAGCACTATGATTTATTATTTATGTGAAAACAATATAACAACAAAAAGCGCCACCACCTATATAAGCAATAGATCTATGATTTATGCAAACACAGAAGGCGAAATAAAAAAAAACGGAGAAAAAACAACAAGGCAATAACTAACAAAGACAGCGGGCCCTCCGGGCAATTTTCCTATACGGGCGGGCACCTTAGTAAAACCACCGGCGTTCCGCAAGCCAGCTGGATAGCTTCCTCAAATAAAGATCGAACCTACAGAGGTGAGGGGCAAGTGATTTCAAGTCAGAGACTCACATAGTAATTGAAACACTCCAGTTTTCATCTATACTGAAAATCATGATGTTGTTACATTGTCCAGTTGAAGAGGGCATTCCCAAAGACACAACCAACTTCAGTCTGATACTTTTTCACCGAGTGCATATTTTAAAACTTAATTGCAACCAAGGTTTTCGATTACAATTTGAGATACTTTTCTGTAGAATATATGAGATATAAAGGCAACCGTATGTACATGAAATGTGACAGTTTTAACCCTAACCACTAAGTACGACTATAATAGCATTTGCGTCCATTTTAAACCCAGATCAGCGAATAAAAATGCGAGTACTTCGCAGGCTGATCAGGGTTTACAATGTCTGGCTGCTAATCAGTCAATTTCACCAAAACACCCATTTGTCACATAAATGGAATGGTCTTAATTCAAAGAAAGAACAGTCCATTATATATATTCAAGAACAGTCCATTATATATATTAAATTTGAAAGAAGGGATAGAAGTCAAGGGCATAAAGAAAGGGGGTGGGATTTTAGTGTATATAAAAGAAAATTTACACTATAAACGTAGACAAGATATCGAGCTTGGAAAGATAGAAATAATACTGCCGAAGTCTAAACCAATTATTATTTGCTCTGTATATATACAGACCTCCTACCTCACTTATACAATGGGTTGATGATTTCGAGCAGGAAAATCAAAAAGTGTTAGGCCATGATGGAATCGAAATCATCAGCATGGGTGATACAAATTATGACTTCCTAAAATATTCACCAAAAAGATGGCTAGATTGTCTTGATACATACAATTTTACTCAATTAATACAATCTGCAACAAGGGTTAATGCAAACTCTTCTACCCTTATAGACCATATTTACTGAAATAAACCACATAATATATGTGAAACAAATGATCCAAAATATAGTGCAAGTGACCAGTACCCAGTCTTGGCACCAAGACATGCACCCTTTATTAAATCAGGTAATACACATACAGAAATAACTTTGATACAATGCATTTCATTAGTAGTTTAAATGAAACGTTTGATCTTATCAATATAGAAAGTACGAAAGATGTAAACTCTGCCATAAGCTCGTGGAATGATGCTATTCTTAATGTACTAGATAAACATGCATCTATAAAAACTAAAAGAATAAAAAGCAACACATTATCAAGTTGGTTGAATCAAGGAATAAAATAGATTTCTAGCATAAGACAAAGGATTTGGTCCAGTATAAACATTGGAGAAATAAAACAAATATTCTCATTGATCAAACTAAAAAGACCACTAAAACCATAGAAGATAACAGAAACTCTGGGCCCATGTGGAGATATAATAATTGAACTTAAATCAGGAAAAACTAAGTCAAAACACCCAAACAAAATAAAAACTGGTAATAGGTATTTCACATCTAAGAAAGATATTTCTGATGAAAAAAATGCCAAATAACAAGGAATTTTCTATTAGAAACATAACCTGGATGAATTTCTAAAATACATGAATCAAGTTGATTCTTCAAAGTCAACTGGTTAAGATGGCATAGGCGCTCATATTTTAAAAACAGCGGCGCCAATTATTGCACAATCGATATGTCAAATTATAAACATTACTATTATGACATGTGTATTCCCAGAAAAATTAAAATGTGCAAGAGTAGTTCCTATATATAAATCAGGTGAGGCTGATGATCCCAGTAATTACAGACCAATTTCTATTTTACCCACATTATCAAAAATACTAGAAAGACATATAGCCAACCAGTGTATTGACTATCTGGAAATGTATGGTCTCATTTACAGGGGACAGTCAGGCTTTAGAAAATGTCATTCCTGCCATACAGCATTAACAAAGCTAACAGATATGTTACTGCAAGAATTGAATATTGGACATGTCACTGAACTTGTTTTTATTGATTTCAAAAAGGCATTTGATCTAGTTAACCATGAACCTTTGTTGGCAAAACTTGAAAGCTACAATTTTTATAAATGCACTTTAAAATGGTTCAACTCGTACATTGTACCTTATAAATCGATACCAAAATATACAAATTTCGACAGAGCTTTCAACGCCTAATCTTATACAAACAGAGGTACCACAAGGGTCAGTACTTGGACCACTTCTATTTATCTTTATGTAGAAAATGCAAACACAGACATATTTGCTGATGATGTAACATTGTCTACGTTTGGCCCTAATCTTGAAACTATACAAGAAAATAGCCAGCTTAGTCTCTAACAAAGAGAATAATGGGCTAAGCAATATAAAATGTTAATAAATGAAATGAAAACAAAATATATGATTATAGTACATCTCAAAAGTTGTCTAAACTTAATAATGAAGTAAAACAATAATATGTTAACAGTATAGCAATCGAAAATGTACAGTGTCAAAAATTATTAGTGGTATATATTGATAAAAACCTGTCATGGGACGTCCATGTTGATAATCTTTGTACTTCTTTAACAAACAAAACTAATCTTTTGTGCACAATCAAGAAATGTCTCACACATGAAACAAGAATTATGTATTACAGTGCATATATACAATCAATTTTGGATTATGGTGACACTCTTTGGGGAAATTGCTCTACAACAATATTAATAGAATCCAAAGAATCCAAAGAGAGCTGCTCGGATCATCCTTAATAAGCCATATGATGCATCTTCAAAATCCTTATTTAAAGAGCTTACATGGTTAAATGTCCATGATCGAATGAAATTTCATAAAGCAGTGCAGGTTTACAAATGTGTCAATAATCTTGCTCCAGACTATCTTACATCTTTGTTTCAAAAGGTTCATTCCTCTTATAAATTAAGGACTGTTCAACTGGTGATCTAATCGTCCCGAAACATAGGCTTAGTATATACAAAGTATTTGTTATTTTGATGCTGTCATATGGAACTCGACCACACCTCCAATGCGACAAGCCAAACATATCAAAGAATTTAAAAAGAAACTTTATTCTTATCTTTTAGGTAATACTAGTTAATTTTAATTTGGTTGCTTTTGGTTAAGTACTTTAAAACAACTTATGCGTATGTAAAGATTTATGTATAGGAACGTTTGATTTTACAACAGGAAACTCTTCAGAATTGTATAATACTGTACGTATATAACCATGTGTGTGTGTTACATGTTTCTTCATTTGATGGCCTCAAGGGAGAACAATGGTTGTAAATCGATTGAGATACCATCATTAAATAAAACATTTATTATTATTATTATGTAGTGGGTTAAGGCTTAAATACTATTTTGATGCGCTAGACAATACTTGGCTTCATTCGACGATCTTTGGATATTTCCCACGTACGCAACGTCGACTTTTCTCTTATACGCGCAGTGCTCACCGCGGACATGTATAGTCACAAGTGCCCGTGCAGTCTGATCCCGGTTTGTAATATAGATTGGCCAGACATTTCTTAACCCTCGGCCTGTCGTCGAGGCACGAAACCCACTGATTGCAAGTTGAGCTGATTTGGTAGGGGTGCACATACTCGCAGTTCGTTGGCTTGTCATCGCGAAATGTTCCTGAAGAAAAAAAAGACAATTAATGTGTTATTTTGTCACAGTTTAAATATAATAATTGCTTGTTTATTATTGAGGAGATATTAAACTTGTTAGCTATACCTTCTGTAACATTTTTGTACGTCACGACGAATATGTTTTATTAAAAGCAACATGACGTTATAACAACCGAAATAAACAGACTAAAAATATAAAGCTGATTTGAAACTTCGATTGATGTTTAGAGATGGAAATAAACTGTCAGTTTTTAAATTGCTTTTTATTCAAATATCTCGTTTTTATTATTCATAACATCTGACTGGAACGTCGAAACTAAAGGCATACATACTTCACTTAGTTAACGCGGAACGGCAATATCAAGCATATTCACATGGCATGATGATGCCCCTCTTGATATATAGTGTTTGAATAATGTGTTTTGAGGTGATACTTTTCGTATTTTTGTAATGCTATTCATCTTGGAAAGTGGGGGTGAAATGATTCCATCAATGAATACTGTGAAAACAGTAAACAAATTACAATGAAATCTCCAAAACGGTGTCGATTTCGGGAAACTTCCCTAAGACTAACTCCCGAAGCCGGATGAATACAATCGCCTCTCTATGGCATTTGATAAGTGATCCTAAAACTATATACAAAATATATAGTTGAACTATTTATATATGAAGAACAATAAAAAAACATAATGTGCATTGCGATAAGACTGCATAATCACTTATTCATAACAGGATTTCAAACTATTTAACATACTTGGAATGACATATATATCTTCTTGTGTAGTTAGTTCTCGTTCAACGTCGATTGACAATGCACATACAGACTTTGTCGCATTTAAATCCATGGAAATATTAACTATGGTCCAAATCAGTGTTGCATTATACACGTCGAATATGTTGTCATGGTCAAGGTCAGTTAACGCATACGTCAATGTTGAATTCTCTACTTCCGGAATAAGTGTTACATTTCTTCGTGTACATCCTGCGATTCCATCAGCGCGCATTGTGATATTGTAACCTTCAACGTAACCAGACTCCTCTTTGACCTGGGCAATCGTAAAGTCTTTTAACAAATACTCATCTAAAAATAAATCAAAACAAAAACATCAATTTAAACAAATGTAAGGCGTAGAAGAACGGACATTATAAGACATATAATCAGGACGATATATAATATGTTATTTAATTCTACTCATTTTATAAATAACAATGTGTTTCTATATGATTTATTCATGCTATACCTTAATGTTAAAGTTATATCTCATAATGGCATTCGAAAATGAGAAGAATGGTCCTACAGAAAACACAGCATCTAAACGCAATGCCAACGTAGATCCTCACTGCACCACAGACAATTGTGAAGACAGGGTTACCGACATGGAACGGTCAGTAGGAAATAAGGCCCAATGGTTAGCTTAAATCGATTTTAGCATACACAACCTCGCTATTATCCTGTCTTCATCACTCAAATTGACAAGACAGTGTAAAAAAGTACATCCCATCAAAAGGACATCTCTAACAATAAAGTCCACATCCAGA
The DNA here is from genome assembly GCA_037043455.1 of Cyrtodaria siliqua. Lineage (NCBI taxonomy): Eukaryota > Metazoa > Mollusca > Bivalvia > Adapedonta > Hiatellidae > Cyrtodaria > Cyrtodaria siliqua. The sequence continues at coordinate 24,981 of JAWPHD010008411.1, forward strand.
GAAATTATGAAGTCGTTATATCATAGCGATTGTTATATATAACAATACACTCACTCATATTTAAAATTATATAATGGTATATACTATACAGTTTTTGTATACATATACTTATGACATTAACATGTATTTCAGGCCCTAATTGATTAAATAAATTCGGTGATTGAAATAATATATTATACTGTGATACAACCGATACAGCCATTTTGGTAGTACCTACCATGCACCAGGTGGCTGAAGGAAACATTTTAACAGTTGAGATACATTCTGAAACTCAACTGAAACAATTTAATAAATCACAAGAATGACACACACAAGAAAAGTAACAATGTTGCACTATGTCAATAATGCTTGCAACAGTTATTTATGTTATTGATATACATTATGATAACGTTTCATTTCTGATCGTTCACTCAATGAGACATACTAATATAATACTATCTATACCATATATCTTATGTTGCGAACACAAAACATTAAAGTAGCGTTACATCTTTAATTAAATACAGTTGCTAGCATTAAAATTCACAACCGTTATTATCTCATTAGTTTATGCTGTAACACTCACCATCGGCCTCAACAGTGACATTACACTGACTAATTCCATCAACATTAATAGCATATTCACCACTTTGATTGCACTGCAATGGTCCAAATGTAAGGGTGGCCGTGAGTAGACCACTTACTAGCCCCATATCCACCTACAAGCAAACGATACAGTTGTATGTTCGTTGAAATATCGTTCATACACACAAAATAAATAAACGAAAATCAAGTCATCAACTTTAAATTCAATTCATTCAATTCTAATAAAAACTGAACTCACAATTAAAGATGAATGGCCGCCCTGTTTGTAGTGTTATCAATTAACAAATTTAACTCTTAAACGTCATATAAACATTTCTTGATAGTCCCGGAGAGAAACATATATTTAAAACCACTACTAAGTTGTATGTAAAAATAAGTATTATTTGCATGACGTAGGTACTACTTTTACCACTGCGTGACTGCACGGGGAATTGAGGTAAATGTGAATTGTATACATGTAGCTGCACAACTATTGAAAGATAATTGATAAATACATTTACCTGTGGATTAATTTACCTATTCAAAGATTTCTACTTCATCAAATAAAAACTTATTCTCGCTTTTCACAGATATTGCAATATGTGAATTGTAAATATCTATTGTTTTGTATTGATTTCGATTCAAATAAACATAAACATATTCATGAAATAAAACATGGCCGGGGAACTTTAATATGTCTACCAATATGGAATGCCCAATGGTTAGTGAATACCAGTATGTAGAGACTAAAACAAGTTTCATCACATCTTACCGTAGCATTGTTTTCAGTTGCACCTTTGTACCAATAGTTTTCCGCCTTTATGAGATTAAAGCTCTGCTCCGAAATAGATGAACTTGTCCCGTCAGAAACTGATAGAATAACAAGATGCTGTTCTGTTGGTGTAGCCAATGGATCTAGAATGCATGCGCTAGATTGCGCAACAACATGTGATAAGAGGCGTTCTTTTTTATATACTGTCGGTGTCTGTGTAAACCCTGTAAACACATCAATGGTTAGTTTTGCCAGTACACGTTGTGGAACTGTTAATATTAACAATGTAAAACGTGACATGCAAAGCTTGTAATACTTAACAGGTGCCTTCATCGCACATTGAGGAGCTAAGGTCAAGGAGAAATCAAGGTGCATGTGATATGACCTACCGCATGACTCAAAGCAATATACAAAATAAAAATACCTATTATGTTAAGTGTAGGGGTAGACCACATCACGCATGTTTGTATGGTTAAGACCGCAAAATAAGCAACATATTATATGTATCTTTTACTAAAGCATACACATTAACATGTTCTATCTATCTTTAATAGAAATAAAATGTAAAACATATATTACATTTGCCACATTTAAACATTTGGAGATGTCTTTCTCCTATCCAGAAATCAGGAATCCTGCCCTCAATTTTTGTTTAAATATGAAAAAAAAACATACAAATAAATAAAACCTGTTTATTCTACGGAAACCTCAAAGAAATCAGATTCTCACCTTTAATTCTAGCATTAATAGTATGCGTTTGCACAATACTGCCGTTGTCACTTAATGAAATCGAATAGTAGCCATCGTCGTTGCAATGTGTTGTATTAATCATCAGTGTGTACGTGGAGACCCCAGTTACGTTAGTTTTAGTCCGAGTTGGTGTAAACCGGAAGTAAATTGGTTCCAGCGCAAACGCTGTATCCGTTAACAACTTCTTGTAATGCCAGGTTGCTGATAGAGTTTCCCGGTTGCATATACATGTACTGCATTGTATTATGTCGGATTTATTCCACGATATCATATGGTCGTTGTTGCATGCGACTTCAACTGAAAACAATTGTAAAATACGTGTTTCCACAAAAGAATAACACGTTAAAATGAAGAATATTTATCAGTCTTCAACATTAATATTTTATCATGATATATTGCTCTTTTTAAAACTGTCAGATTTTACATGTTCTTTGTATATGCTATGCAACTCTAAAACATAAACAGGAACAAATGGCCCTTAATCGCTCACCTGATGACCTTGTCCACTGTAGACATTTGGAACAGTAGTAGAAGTGGATGAGATAAACGAGGTCTGGTAAGTTAAGGGAAGAATTTGTTTTCTAATATTTCCCTATATCACTAGGTACATTTGTCCTGGGCGGGGCAATTAAATAACATAAAGTAGTGTTGACATACACGTAGATAAATTAGTGACGTCATTAATAATTACCGATAATAAATATGAAAATTAAATATTAAAAATAAAACCTTTAAATTAATATAATTTTTTGGATTTGTTAGTTTAGAAGTATCTTCAGCTACACATCAAAATGAAAAAAGTATTGTATTACCGTTTGCTTTGAGCTGGATGTTGACAACGATATGCCCGGATATATTGATGGACAACACACCACTGTCACAACATTTTACTTTTGAAATTGACATCTTGAACCAAAAGACTAAAGCATCCGTCCATGTAAATTCAACCGTGCGCTTACTCTCAAAGAATTCCCTTTCTTGTGACAGCATTTCTCCTTTTACCGGTATTGTCTCTGATTTGATATATTCACTGTCGGCATTTTCATGTTCGCCTAAGAAAATAACCGACACGACCATAGATGCTGAAGACGATTCGGGGTATTGGAAAGAACAAGATAAAACACCAGGGTCACCAGCAATTAAATCAACACTCTTAGGACACATCAGCGAGTCTTTCTCTTCTACAATGGATCTATCTGGAGATAAAATTAGAAACAAACGAATATAAATTAAACACCAGGAAGAATTAGGATGATAAATATACCCTGTAAAGGGATTTTGAACCCCTGTTCATTTTGGACAGTTTTGGGACAATTTGAATGTTAAAGTATAAACACTATGTATTTTGTATTTCAGTATTTAATATGCATCATTTGCCTGAACATTAAAAAACAAAATCACACAAACACACACCAACAAATGATAAATCAATACAGTAAGGCGTAAATAAACAGTGTCCAGAAGTTTCAATAGTATTTGTTATTTGAATTCTTGACAAGGGGACATGGGCTCACATTTCCTGCCTGGCAAGTATATCTCCCCTCGTCCGACGGCTCGGGTGGATATAATTTCCAGACAGCGGATGTGAGCCCATGTCCACTGTCAAGAACCCAAATAACGATTTTGTCATACTTCAAAGTTGGTACTGCTTATGTTAAAAAAAAACGACCTTAATAATGCTTTCTTTTTTTTATTCAGCCAATTTCCCCGTAACGTGCCTTTATTTCATGTTTAACACGTGACCTCTCTAAAGGCATGTCAACGCTCTTTAACAAAGACAAGAAAACAAATTACTTCTTTTATCACAATTTTGGTGAATTATTATCTTTTAAATGGCAAAAACACTGCTTACTATTATGTCAATGGAAAGCATTGAACATTGACAAGACAGTGTAAATAAAAGTACATCTCGCCAACAACAAATTCCACATCCTGAATAATTAGAAAACGATACGTTTTTGCCAAAAATAAATAAATACATAAATAGAAACACTGCAGAGGATGTATCCAGAATTGTACTGAACAACCACAGCACAAAAGAGTTATCATTCATACCAATCTTTATTAAAGTTGTTAAAACGTTTATCAAAAGGGGTTATGACCCTATCGTTTTGCAACGCTCTGCAAGTTTAGTGGTTGTCCCATTAACAGTTCTCCACTATGCTTTCCTTTGAGTGTGCGATGGCCGGACCCTATGATGACGTCTACCTAAACCTTCCTGACGGTAGCGTTTGCTGTTTATCTTAAATTGTCTTTTGATATCCTTAACAATTTGTTCTCTTGTTGCTCTACTTGGCTTCTGTCAATTCATTGAGTACTTGCTTTGTGGCTTTCTATGCTTTTTTATATTACATATTCATGATCATTTATGTGTTATACATATATATGCTGCCTTGTTTGTTAGAGAATATAACCTGCCGGGGATATCTTCATTGTCCCGCTTTATTGGGATGCCAATAGGTTAAGGGTCAGCTTTGATGCACACTAGAACCCTGTCTAAACCAATGCGGCCTTGTTTGCCACTGTGTAGTTGTTGTTTTTTTCTGTGCGTGTTTGGCTGTGGTCCTTGAATGTTACATTAACTGTGTTGCGCCTTATGTTACCCTCATTGAATAGAACAAAACCGAGTCTGTTTCGCTATTGTTTGTGTTGGCTGCTTTCAAGGATATCTTTCCAGTATTTATTTTCATTTTGCGTAATTCGAGTAAATATGCCAAGTTATTTGTAAACATTTGGAAAAATGACGGAGTAATTGCATGTTAGTGTATTAATTTTGACGTTTTACCCACACTTGAAGGCCATGTGGGGCGGAACCAAACCACATGTTACGCTTGCTTGCCACTGTTATGCCGAGAAGTCGTACTCCAGATTTGGTTGAATTGCTTAGTGGTTTATGAGGAGATATGGTAACATGGGCAGACAGACCGACGGACGTAAGACAGAGGCGTTAACAGTATCCCCTAAGATGTTTTTTTAAAGCGCGGGGATAGTTAGGATGTGTATAAAGATTATATGGCATCAGTTGACTTACTTGCACCAGGTCCAACAACTCCGGTCAATGTTAATATCATGATTGTTAGTGCGACGACAGTGGCAATAGACAACACCACAGTCAATACAGCGCACAGCCTGGGACATCGTGGCGACTGAAGTGATAAGTAAACTGTGTTGTTAACATTACGAGTACTTAATATTTAACGGGTATTAATATGTTAATAAACAAATTAGTGATTTGGGTAGACGTATATTGGTAAATACTGTTCAATAACATGGTTAATTTTACTGATCCTTTGGCTTTGAAGTAGAGTACCACTTAAACAGGTTCTAGAGGGCGTGAGAGATGTTGCTTCTTACATTACCTCCCATGAACAGACTTAACAAAACCGAGGCTGCTACTTCATTCTTTAGTTGTGTTTTTGCTTCCGAAGGATCCCCCATATCAGCATTTATTACTAGCTAATAAATAGTATTTGTATTAAATATGTTATTTGTTATTTAACACCAAACACAGATTCCAAAGTATCTGAACGGTTTGCCTTCGTTTAAATGGACACATAACAGTGTTGATTAATCTATAAAGCGACCTTCGTGCATTTAGTAACTGTAATTTTCTATTTTATACCTGAATAAACTATACACATTGGGAAATAAAAACTTCCATTTATATGTTGTTGTTTTTGTTGCTGTTATTGATTTTGCTGTTGTTTTATTAATACCGGGTATTAAACTCATCGGTGCGTTATTATTTACAATACGTAAAATATATTTTATGATAGACAAGTGTATTTGAGAAAGTTTCAAATATTCAAATGTTGACAATTAAATAAATGAAAAGTTGAGTATAGGTAGATGTATAAGTATTTCCTGGGTGGTACTCAGTATTCTAACAGAAACATGATATGCTTACCATCGGTGTTGGAATATCATTCGTTATACTTGCCACTTGTTTTGGATGATCACTCGTTATACTTACCACTTGTTTTGGATGAAGTGCAACCACCAGTGTAGGGATATCACTCGTTATACTTGCCACTTGTTTTGGATGATCACTTGTTATACTTACCACTTGTTTTGGATGAGGTGCAACCACCGATGTAGGGATATCACTCGTTATAATTACCACTTGCTTTGGATGAGGCGTAACCATCGGTGTTGGAATATTACTCGTTATACTTGCCACTTGTTTCGGATGTTCACTCGTTATACATACCTCTTGTTTTGGATGAGGTGCAACACCTGTGTAGAGATATCACTCGTTATACTTGTCACATGTTTTGCATGATCACTTTTATACTATTTGTTTCAGATGAGGTGCAACCACCGGTGTAGGAATATCACTCGTTATATTTGCCACTTTTTTTGGATGAGCTGCAACAACAGGTGTTGGAATATCACTCATCATAATTGCCACTTGTTTCGGATGTTCACTCGTTATTTTTACCACTTGTTTTGGATGAGGTGCAACCACCGGTGTAGGAATATCACTCGTTATACTTGCCACTTGTTTCGGATGAGGAGCAACCACCGGTATAGATATATCACTCGTTATATTTACTACTTGTTTTGGATGAGGTGCAACCACCGGTGTAGGGATATCACTCGTTATACCTACCACCTGTTTCGAAACAGATGCAACCACCGGTGTTGGAATATCACTCGTTATACTTGCCGTTTGTTTCGGATCATCACTCTTATACTTACCACTTGTTTTTGATGAGGTGCAACCACCAGTGTAGGGATATCACTCGTTCTACTGGCCACTTGTTTTGGATAGGGTGCAACAACTGGAGTAGGGATATCACCCATTATATTTGCCACTTGTTTTGGATGATGTGCCATCACCGGTGTAGGGATATAACTCTTTATAATTTCCACTAGTTTTGGATGATCACTCGTTATTTATACCAATTGTTTTAGATTATGTGTAACCACCGGTGTATGGATATCACTCGTTATATTTACCACTTCTGTTGGATGAGGTGCAACCACCGGAGTAGGAATATCACTCGTTATACTTGCCCTTATTTCGAATGAGATGCAACCACCGGAGTAGGGATATCACTCGTTATACTTGCACTTGTTTCGAAAGAGATGCAACCACCGGAGTAGGCATATCTCTCGTTATACTTGCCACTTGTTTTAGATGAGCTGCAGCCACCGGGGTAGGAATATCGCTCGTTTTACTTGCCACTTGTTTTAAATCGAGTGCAATCAACAGTGTAGAAATATCACTCGTTATATTTGCCGTTTGTTTTGGATCGAGTGCATCCACCGGTGTAGTGATATCACTCGTTATAATTGCCACTTGTTTTGGATGATCACTCGTTATATTTACCACTATTTTGGATGAGGTGCAGCCACCGGTGTAGGGATATCACTCGTTATAATCGCCACTTGTTTTGGATGATCACTCGTTATATTTACCGCTTGTTGTGGATGAGATGCAACCACCGGTGTAGGGATATCACTCGTTATACTTGCCACTTGTTTTAGATGAGGTGCAACCACCGGTGTAGGGATATCACTCATTATACTTGCCACTTGTTTTAGAGACGGGCAACCACAGTTGTAGGGATACCACTCATTGTACTTATCACATGTGTTGGATGATGTGCAACCACCGGTGAAGTGATATAATTCGTTATATATACCACCTGTTTTGGATGAGGTGCAACCAGCGGTGTAGGGATATCACTCGTTATAATTTCCATTAGTTGTGGATGATCACTCGTTATTCTTACCACTTGTTTTGGATGAGGTGTAACCACCGATGTAGTGATATCCCTCGTTATATATACCACTTGTTTTCGATGAGGTGCAACCACCGGAGTAGGAATATCACTCGTTATACTTGCCACTTTTTTTCGGATGAGATGCAACCACAGGAGTAGAAATATCACTCGTTATACTTACCACTTGTTTGATGAGGTGCAACCACCAGAGTAGGAATATCACTCGTTATACTTGCCACTTGTTTCGGGTGAGATGCAACCACCGGAGTAGAAATATCACTCGTTAGACTTACCACTTGTTTGGATGAGGTGCAACCACCGTAGTAGAAAGATCACTCGGTATATTTGCCATTTGTTTTAGATGAGGTGCAACCACAGGTGTGGGAATATCACTCGTTTTACTTGCCACTTGTTTTGGACGAGATGCAACCACCGGTGTTGGAATATCACTCGTTATACTTGCCACTTGTTTCGGGTGAGATGCAACCACCGGAGTAGAAATATCACTCGTTAGACTTACCACTTGTTTGGATGAGGTGCAACCACCGTAGTAGAAAGATCACTCGGTATATTTGCCATTTGTTTTAGATGAGGTGCAACCAGAGGTGTGGGAATATCACTCGTTTTACTTGCCACTTGTTTTGGACGAGATGCAACCACCGGTGTTGGAATATCACTCGTTATACTTGCCACTTGTTTCGGGTGAGATGCAACCACCGGAGTAGAAACATCACTCGTTAGACTTACCACTTGTTTGGATGAGGTGCAACCACCGTAGTAGAAAGATCACTCGGTATATTTGCCATTTGTTTTAGATGAGGTGCAACCACAGGTGTGGGAATATCACTCGTTTTACTTGCCACTTGTTTTGGACGAGATGCAACCACCGGTGTTGGAATATCACTCGTTAAACTTGCCGCTTGTTTCGGATGATCACTCGTTATACTTACCACTTGTTTTAGATGAGGTGCAACTACCAGTGTAGGGATATCACTCGTTCTACTTGCCTCTTGTTTTGGATGAGGTGCAACCACTGGAGTAGGGATATCACCCGTTATACTTGCCATTTGTTTTGAATGATGTGCCACCACCGGTGTATGGATATCACTCTTTAAAATTTGAATTAGTTTTGGATGATCACTCGTTATTCATACCACTTGTTTTGGATTAAGTGTAACCACCGTAGTATGGATATAGCTCGTTATATTTTCCACTTGTGTTGGATGAGGTGCAACCACCAGAGTAGGAATTATCACTCGTTATACTTGCCATTTGTTTTGGATGAGGAGCAACCACCGGAGTAGAAATATCGCTCGTTTTACTGGACACTTTTTTTAATCGAGTGCAACAACCAGTGTAGGGATATCACTCGTTGTAATTGCCACTACTTTTGGATCGAGTACAACCAACAGTGTAGGAATATCACTCGTTATACTTGCCACTTCTTTTGGATCGAGTGCAACCACCGGTGTAGGGATATCGCCCGTTATAATTTCCACTTGTTGTGGATGATCACTCGTTATATTTACCACTTGTTTTGGATGAGATGCAACCACCGGTGTAGGGATATCACTCTCGTTATACGTGCCATTTGTTTTGGATGATGTGCAACCACCGGAGTAGGAATATCACCCGTTATACGTGCCGTTTGTTTTGGATGAGGTGCAACCCCCGGGGTGGGAATATCACTCGTTTTACTTGACACTTGTTTTTAATCGAGTGCAATCAACAGTGTAGAAATATCACTCGTTATATTTGCCGTTTGTTTTGGATTGAGTGCAACCAGCGGTGTAGTGATATCACTCGTTATAATTGCCACTTGTTTTTGGATGATCACTCGTTATACTTACCACTATTTTGGATGAGGTGCAACCACCGGATTAGGGATAGCACTCGTAATAATCGCCACTTGTTTTGGATGATCACTCGTTATATTTACCGCTTGTTTTGGTTGAGATGCAACCACCGGTGTAGGGATATCACTCCTTATACTTGCCAATTGTTTTAGATGAGGTGCAACCACCGGTGTAGGGATATCACTCGTTTTACTTGCCACTTGTTTTGGAGACGGGCAACCACCGTTGTAGGGATACCACTCATTATACTTATCACATGTGTTGGATTATGTGCCACCACCGGGGTAGTGATATCACTCGTTATATATACCACTTGTTTTGGACGAGGTGCAACCAGCGGTGTAGGGATATCACTCGTTATAATTTCCACTAGTTGTGGATGATCACTCGTTATGCTTACCACTTGTTCTGGATCAGGTGTAACCACCGATGTAGGGATATCCCTCGTTATATATACCACTTGTTTTGGATCAGGTGCAACCACCGGAGTAGGAATATCACTCGTTATACTTGCCACTTGTTTCGGATGAGATGCAACCACCGGAGTAGAAATATCACTCGTTATACTTACCACTTGTTTTGATGAGTTGCAACCATCGGAGTAGAAAAATCACTCGGTATACTTGCCATTTGTTTTGGATGAGGTGCAACCACAGAAATGGGCATATCACTCGTTTTACTTGCCACTTGTTTTGGACGAGATGCAACCACCGGTGTTCGAATATCACTCGTTATACTTACCGCTTGTTTCGGATGATCACTCGTTATACTTACCACTTGTTTTAGATGAGGTGCAACCACCGGTGTAGGGACATCACTAGTTCTACTTGCCACTTGTTTTGGATGAGGTGCAACCACTGGAGTAGGGATATCACCCGTTATACTTGACACTTGTGTTGGATGATGTGCCACCACCGGTGTAGGGATATCACTTTTTTATAATTTCTATTAGTTTTGGATGATCACTCGTTATTCATACCACTTGTTTTGGATTATGTGTAACCACCGGTGTATGGATATCACTCGTTATATTTTCCAATTGTGTTGGATGAGGTGCAACCACCGGAGTAGGAATTATCACTCGTTATACTTGCCATTTGTTTTGGATGAGGAGCAACCACCGGAGTCGGAATATCGCTCGTTTTATTTGACACTATTTTAATCGAGTGCAACCACCGGTGTAGGAATATCACTCGTTGTAATTGCCACTTGTTTTGGATCGAGTGCAACCAACAGTGTAGGAATATCACTCGTTATACTTGCCACTTCTTTTGGATCGAATGCAACCACCGGTGTAGGGATATCACTCGTTGTAATTGCAACTTGTTTTGAATGATCACTCGTTATACTTACCAATGTTCTGGATGAGGTGCAACAACCGGTGTAGGGATATCGCTCGTTATAATTTCCACTTGTTGTGGATGATCACTCGTTATATTTACCACTTGTTTTGGATGAGATGCAACCACCGGTGTAGGGATATCACTCGTTATACTTACTACTTGTTTTAGATGAGGTGCAACCACCGGTGTAGGGATTTCACTCGTTATATTTGCCACTTGTTTTAGATGAGATGCAATTCACCGGAGTAGGAATTTACTCGTTATACTTGCCCTTGTTTCGGATGAGATGCAACCACCGGAGTAGGGATATCACTCGTTATACTTGCCACTTGTTTTAGATGATGTGCAACCACCGGAGTAGGAATATCACTCGTTATATTTGCCATTTGTTTTGGATGAGGAGCAACCCCGGGAGTAGGAATATCGCTCGTTTTACTTGCCACTTGTTTTAGATGATGTGCAACCACCGGAGTAGGGATATCACTCGTTATACTTGCCATTTGTTTTAGATGATGTGAAACAACCGGAGTAGGGACACTTGTTATAGATGATGTGCAACCACCGGAGTAGGCATATCACTCGTTATACTTGCCACTTGTTTTAGATGATGTGCAACCACCGGAGTGGGAATATCACTCGTTATACTCGCCATTTGTTTTGGATGAGGAGCTACCACCGGTGTAGGAATATCACTCGTTATACTTGCCACTTGTTTTAGATGATGTGCAACCACCGGAATAGGAATATCACTTGTTATACTTGCCATATGTTTTTGATGAGGAGCTACCACCGATGTAGGAATATCACTCGTTATACTTGCCGTTTATTTTGTATCGAGTGCAACCACAGGTATAGAGATATCACTCGTTATAATTGCCACTTGTTTTTGGATGATCACTCGTAATACTTGCCACTTGTTTTAGATGAGGTGCAACTACCGGTGTAGGGATATCACTCGTTATACTTGCCATTTGTTTTAGATGATGTGCAACCACCGGTGTAGGGATATCACTCGTTTTTACTGCCACTTGTTTTGGAGACGGGCAACCACCGTTGTAGGGATACCACTCGTTATACTTATCACTTGTATTGGATGATGTGCCACCACCGCTGTAGGGATATCACTCGTTATATATAAAACTTGTTTTGGATGAGGTACAACCAGCGGTGTAGGGATATCACTCGTTATAATGTCCACTAGTTGTGAAAGATCACTCGTTATTCTTACCACTTGTTTTGGATAAGGTTTAACCACCGATGTAGGGATATCCCTCGTTATATATACCACTTGTTTTGGATGAGATGCAACCACAGGAGTGGGAATATCACTCGTTTTACTTGCCACTTGTTTTGGACGAGATGCAACCACCGATGTTGGAAATATCACTCGTTATACTGGCCGATTGTTTCGGATGATCACTCGTTATTCTTACCACTTGTTTTGCATGAGGTTTAACCACCGATGTAGGGATACCCCTCGTTATATATACCACTTGTTTTGGATGAGATGCAACCACAGGAGTGGGAATATCACTCGTTTTACTTGCCACTTGTTTTGGACGAGATGCAACCACCGATGTTGGAATATCACTCGTTATACTGGCCGATTGTTTCGGATAATCACTCGTTATACTTGCCACTTGTTTTGGATGATCACTCGTTATACTTACCAATGTTCTGGATGAGGTGCAACCACCGGTGTAGGGATATCACTCGTTCTACTTGCCACTTGTTTTGGATGAGGTGCAACTACTTTAGTAGGGATATCACCGTTATACTTGCCACTTGTTTTGGATGATCACTCGTTATACTTACCAATGTTCTGGATGAGGTGCAACTACCGGTGTAGGGATATCACTCGTTCTACTTGCCACTTGTTTCGGATGAGATGCAACTACTTTAGTAGGGATATCACCCTATATACTTGCCACTTGTTTTGGATGATGTGCCGCCACCGGTGTAGGGATATCACTCTTTATAATTTCCACTAGTTTTGGATGATCACCCGTTATTCATACCACTTGTTTTGTATTATGTATAACCACCGGTATATGGATATCACTCGTTATATTTACCACTTGTGTTGGATGAGGTGCAACCACCGGAGTAGGAATTATCACTCGTTATACTTGCCACTTGTTTTGGATGAGTTGCAACCACCGGAGTAGGAATATCTCTCGTTTTACTTGCCACTTTTTTAAGTCGAATGCAACCAACAGTGTAGGAATATCACTCGTTATACTTGCCGCTTGTTTTGGATCGAGTGCAACCACCGGTGTAGGGATATCACTCGTTGTAATGTCCACTAGTTTTGGATGATCACTCGTTATTTTTACCGCTTGTTTTGGATGATGTGCCACCACCAGTGTAGGATCACTCGTTATAATTTCCACTAGTTGTCGATGATCGACTCGTTATTACTACCACTTTGCTTTTGATGATGAAATGTAACCACCGATTTAGGGATATCCCTCGTTATAGTAACTTGTTTTGGATGAGGTGCAACCACTGGAGTAGGATTATCACTCGTTATACTTAGACACTTGTTTCGGATGAGATGCAACCGCCGGAGTAGGAATATCACTCGTTATTCTTACACTTGTTTTGATGAGGTGCAACCACCGGAGTAGGAATATCACTCGGTATACTCGCCATTAATTTGGATGATGTGCGACTACCGAAGTGGGAATGTCATTCGTTGTACTTGCCACTTGTTTTGGATCGAGTGCAACCACCGGTGTAGGGATATCACTCATTATACTTGCCACTTGTTTTGGATCGAGTGAATATCACCGGTGTAGGGATATCACTAGTTATAATTGCCACCTGTTTTGGATGATCACTCGTTATACTTACCACTGATTTGGATGAGGTGCAGCCACCGGTGTAGGGATATTACTCGTTATAATTGCCCCTTGTTTTGTATGAGGTGCAACCACCGATGTAGAGATATCACTCGTTATACTTATCACTTGGTTTGGATGATGTGAAACCACTGGTGTAGGGATATCACTCGTGATATTTGCCACTTTTTTTGGATGAGGTGCAACCACCGGAGTAGAAATATCACGCGTTATACTTGCCACTTGTTTCGGATGAGATGCAACCACAGGTGTTGGGATATCACTCGTTATACTTGCCACTTGTTTTGGATCGAGTGCAACCAGCGGTGTAGGCATATCACCTGTTATACTTGCCACTTGTTTCGGATGATCACTCGGTATTTGTACTACTTGTTTTGGATGATGTGCCACCACCGGTGTAGGGATATCACTCGTTATATATACTACTTGTGTTGGATGAGTTGCAACCACCGGAGTAGAAATATCACGCGTTATACTTGCCACTTGTTTCGGATGAGATGCAACCACAGGTGTTGGGATATCACTCGTTATACTTGCCACTTGTTTTGGATCGAGTGCAACCACCGGTGTAGGGATATCACTCGTTATATTTGCCACTTGTTATGGATCGAGTGAATATCACCGGTGTAGGGATATCACTCGTTATAATTGCCACCTGTTTTGGATGATCACTCGTTATATTTACCACTGATGTGGATGAGGTGCAACCATCGGTATAGGGATATCTCTCGTTATAATTGCCACTTGTTTTGTATGAGGTGCAACCACTGATGTAGAGATATCACTCGTTATACTTATCACTTGGTTTGGATGATGTGCAACCACTGATGTAGGGATATCACTCGTTATATTTGCCACTTGTTTTGGATGAGGTGCAACAACTGATATAGGGATATCACCTGTTATACTTGCCACTTGTTTCGGATGATCACTCGTTATTCGTATTACTTGTTTTGGATGATGTGCCACCACCTGTGTAGGGATATCACTCGTTATATATACCACTTGTGTTGGATGAGGTGTAACCACCGGAGTATAAATATCACGCGTTATACTTGCCACTTGTTTCGGATGAGATGCAACCACAGGTGTTGGGATATCACTCGTTATACTTGCCACATGTTTCGGATGAGTTATAGCCACCGGAATAGAGATATCACTCGTTATACTTGTCACTTGTTTTGGATGAGGTGCATCCACCGGAGTAGAGATATCACTCGTTATACTCATAATTTTTTTTGGATGAAGAGCAACTCCCTGGAGTAGGAATATCACTCGTTACACTTTCCACTTGTTTTGGATCAGGTGGAACCCCCGGAGTAGGAATATCACGCGTTATACTTACCACTTGTTTTGGATGAGGTTCGACCACCGGAGTAGGAATATCACTCGTTATTTTCGCATGTCGTCTTTCCTAACAATTTTAAGAAGTGTAATATAACAACTACATAAATATACCGGCCGTCAATGAAAGTTACAACTCCAAAAATAACACTATAAAACTAGACTATTTGTTCATCTTTCCGTAATCGGAAGCTCATGCAGTCCTAAATGATACGCTCTGATTGTTTGCATGGGGTGCACGGGTTCAGTTGGCTTTACATAAAGAGCGACGACGTACACAATACGATTATTTCCCTTAAGCTTAATCGGATCCTACACAGCGCTAGGCAAAATTGTTCATAACTCGAAGAATATGACGTTTTAGCGAGGCTCAACGTCGTCAAGCCGTCATTATAATTTAATGGGGAAGGGTGGGTGGAGGTTGTTATTTTGAGAAGTCGCGAGGTGAATGGGCTGTTTCCACTTGTTAATATTAAAGGTTGTTGTCAAGACAACACAGAAGGATGGCTCTGTGGACGATAGACAACGCCAGAGAGTGACGTTACGTCACAAGGACCACCTCCTTATCTTAACGCATCCCCTAGATTATTTTAAAACGTCCGTAGAAAGGGCACAATAGACTGCAAGATACCAAAACCGACATATCAGTCAATCAAAATTATGTTACCCCTTACATAAAAGTGACACTCGTTCGCAGTTATGGTTTGTACAGAGGCAATGTGTTGACACAGGAACATTGCATTGATATACATTATTGACGTGCACACGCTTGGAGACGTAAAGCTGAAAGCAACACGGGCTGTTGCATTAAAGCAACACGTTAGGAAGGCGGTAGCTTAATAGTGTGGGAGGTTGTTTTTGGAGGCACTGGATACCAATCATCGTCGTGGAAGTTCCCAAATGAGCTTCTAGGCTTTTGTTTTTAATATTCATATATACATGATCATCTTTGAGTTGTATTGCCTAATAATGCTGCCTAGTTTGTTAGAGCATATAGCGTAGAGGGGATTTCCTTATTTACACTTACCCGGTTAATTTGGATAACAGTATGATAAGAATGAGGTTTGGTGTCCCTGGAAACGGGTATATTGCCCGGCCTTTTTGCCTCTGATCGTTCCAAGGCGGTTCCCCTGTTGTCAGCCCTTTTATGTTGTTTTGGGTTCCCCTACATTACTTCTAAATAATTATCTATCGATATAATTGTTGTTTGTTTTAATGCGTGATTTGGCTGACTACGATTTGTGAATGATATATTTCTGTTTCGACTTGTGCATCTTCTTTAAGGAGGGTCTTTACAAAGTAAGAAATATAAAAATATCGGACAGGGAAAGCAGCATTCAAGGACGACAGTCAACCACAAAACACAAAAGCAAACACGCAAACAGACAAACGAGAAGGCAAAAGTAATAAAAAATGCAAACGACATCACAAACACAAAAGGGTTGACAATAGGGCTACCGCCTTGGAACGGTTAGTGGCAACAAAGGCCACTGGGGGTTTAAACCGGTTCTAGGGTGCACCAAACCTCACACTTACCCTACTGTCAACCCATTAAAACAGGACAGTGTAAATAAAGAAATCCCCGCCATAAACTGAGTAAGGATGTTGACTTAAACCACAAAGTAAACATATAAATAAAAGAAAGGGTATCGTTCGTAATAAACTTGGGGCGTCCGTGGCCGAGTGGTTAACGTCTCTGACTTGAAATCACTTGCCCCTCACCGCTGTAGGTTCGATCCCTCAGGGGCCTGGGAATCTTTATGTGAGGAAGCTACCCTGCTGGCTTGCGGAACGGCCGTGGTTCTACCCAGGTGCCCGCCCGTGCACGAAAATTGCCCGGAGGGGCACCTGGGATCTTCCTCCACCAATGGAAGCTGGAAAGTCGCCATATGACCTTAGCTGTTGGTGCGACTATAAAATCCAATTGAATCAATCGTAATAAACTTGAAGATAAATTCCATTTTATTCCAGAATGTTTATCGTGTAGTGAACTAAAAGAAGTTATTCTGGCGATAATCATTCGAAACGAATTTCTTGTTAAAAACTTGGCGGCATATATTTTAACTGAATTATGGTTACCTACTCTCTCATCGCTGTACCTAACAACATTGACAAACATGAATTAAATTGAATACGTTGGCGGTTTATAGAATATAATGTATTGCTTATGAAGTATCAAGTCACGGTAGGTACGATTTATATGTTAAAATACAAACATTTCATTTTGTAATGTGCTATCATTAGACAAATAGTGTGTTACATAGAGGATCTTACATGAGTGAATGTGTATTATTGATTTTAATAAACGAGTTGGATAAAATGATAGGATACGAGGCTTCTGCCGAGTATCCTATCTTTTTATCCAACGAGTTTATTAAAGTCAATAACACACAGTCACAAATGTAAGATACTGTTTATTACATAACCCGCCTACGACGAGATAGTTTCACTTTAATGTTGTCAATTTTCCTTATATACGGCGGCAGTTTGTAAGGTCGGAATCTACAGTTTTCTTTGAAATTCAGACTATTTTCAGACATGTACATTAATTACGTTAAATAACTTGAATTCTATTTTTCAAAACTAACAAACATGCCCTATTCCTGAAAGACCATATAATTTCCTCTCAAAATATAGCAAATACATGCTAGAAAGCAACAAAGTCAGTTTCTCTGCCTACAAATACAATTCATTTACCCCACCCACTTAGCACTCAAAAAAAGGAAAACATGACATTTATAGAGACACGGCAGCATATACCTGTCCCTTATTTGAGATATAACACATCCATAATTGAATGACAAACACTCCAAATTGTCATAAAAATGCTATTTCTACATACCTTATCCGGCTTTTTTTTCCGTAATCTTATGTCGAATGGAGAGATGAAGGAATTGATCAAACAAAGCTACCATTTACAACATAGCCACCAGTTAATAGTTTCTGTTTACAGCCTCTATACCGGTCACAGTACAAAAACTTTATTTACACCAAAATTAACTATTATGTCATACTAAGTCAAAAACACCACATTTGTGGATTTCTTTTTTATTGTCTAGCCTGTACATGGCTTTTAATCTCTTAGATTTCTGTTTTATAAGAAATTCCCAATGGACATTCATTCGAAACTAAGGAGTCTCCCCTAAGGCAAATCATGACCTCGTTTTGTTGTTTACACGACGTCGCTACGTTACGCGGTTGTAAATACGTTCGCCTTACAAATAATGCGACACCCTAAACCAAATTTAACGTAACTAACGTTCATTTTATGAAATAAGATTTCAAATAATGATAAATACTTAAGGCATCTGAACGTACCGTATGATATACCATGAAAACAATTGGTATTAAAAGTTTTAACGTATACAAACACAGTGATTCGGTCCTCATTTGCATCTGTAATACACTAGTGTATTACGAGAAATAAGTCATGGCTTTACTGCACTCCCAGACGCTATGTTATGTGATAAAATAAACAATAAATAAAGACTATGTTAAAACTTTTAATTCCGCCAAGCTTTCGGACTCACGTCCTTCGTCAGGGCTAATTTATTACTCAGTGTATACAAATAAAAACGGACGTGGCGTCGTTGTGGGCGCGTCATAACGTCGCGTGTAATAGCGCGCTATTCCTTCAGATTGACGCCATATGGCCGGTAAGTTCGCAGCTTACTCTTCCATTACTGCTCAATGGTTATATATATATATATATATATAGGGAGAAACATTTGTGAACTACCAAGGACAGACAACCTTCGGACGAACTACGGCAGGGCGCCTAGCTATGACGAGATACACAGAAATCAGGCATGTGAATTCACTCCTTAAAAAAGGTAGTTGCAACACACGTTGATGAACTGTATCTCTACATCATAACACGCTCGCCTGGAGGCACAATTAACATATAGACGCATACATACATACAATTATAGCTCATATGAGTGGGCCACATTTAAGCGTTCAACCACACACAGCTATATTGAGACAGTGACAATGAAAGGTGCCGGATCTTTGGGATACTGTGAATTCGGTATATATAATATAATAAAGGGAGAGAATTAGAACTCACTACGGCAACTTTCTAAATTGGGATCTCGTGAGAGATTCACGTTCACAAGGCAGAATTATATATAGGGAGAAACATTTGTGAACTACCAAGGACAGACAACCTTCGGACGAACTACGGCAGGGCGCCTAGCTATGACGAGATACACAGAAATCAGGCATGTGAATTCACTCCTTAAAAAAGGTAGTTGCAACATATATATATACATGCCAGTGAATATATGTAAATAATATATGTTACACTGTATGCTCATGTGCCTACGGGTCTTTTGTACAGTTAAATAAATGAGATATATATCCTTCATTCGTAATACATTATAATACATGTTCAGATCAAACTTACATTTATTTTTGGAGATGAGGGTTTGCCACCAGTTCCAGTTACTATGAGATAACCATGTTGATCTACAAGAGATCCATCTGGCCGTCTAATCTGAGATACAAAATAACGTACATTACAATTTTGTATAAACACATATATTGGGTATATGTTTCTGAAAATAGTTACTTTTTATTGTATTGCATACATTTAATAACTTAATACGTTTGAAAATGTGTTTAAACATTTATTTTCAGATCTTAATCTGGTAAATATTTAGCTGTTATGTGTTACTTTGTAAACAACAACTGGTTTAACCAATGTGAATATAATTCATAAAATGTTACTCACTATTGGGTCGTCCCTTGTCACCTTGGGTTTTAAGTACACTGAACTACCCTCATCGGGTTGGTAAGATACCTGCAGCAACATAAATAAAAACGATATAACTGAAAGGTGGACATAAATTGACCCTGATAGTGAAAAAGGAAAGTGCCTCTGAAGTTTGGATTTATTGGACTATATGGTTTCCATACACATACAAATTTACGATGCAGAATATTAGATATCTTATCTGAAAGATTGCAGAATATTGAAATGATAGGTAGTTTGAGGACACCATGATTATTTGGTAATGCAACTAGATATATGAGCGTACTCACCACATCATTTGTGCCACCATTGTCAGAACCATATCCCGAGGAGTTCCCAGAGGATGTCTAACCCTTTTAGATAAAAATATACCGATATGGATACAACTAATACTGATATGGATACATATTATACTGATATGGATACAAATTATTGAAAATGCTGTAAAGAATCATCAAAGCGAACGTTCAGTGTTTCACATAAGAAAAAACTAATATATTAAACGTGAATTGTATATCAAGAAATATTCAATGATTCAATTACGTTATATAACGTTAAAGCGTTTATAAAATACTGAATAACGTAACGGAAGTAGATATAGAAGTCGAACAGGAAATCCGGCACTTAAGAACAACAAGCAACCAAACACATTCATCGAATAGCAAGTGCAGACCTCTTAGATTAGACCTTAGACCCGAAGGCATCATGTAATTTATGTTCAAAGCAGATGGGCTCTTTACGGATATCTAACGCAAGTTTAATTAATTATCGTAACAGAGGTGTATCCCAAAACTTACCATCCTGCCTTCAAAATACCCAATTGTTCCATTACTACCATTAGTACTTTCAGACGCCCCCTGGAAAAATAAGACAGACGTGACATTAAAAAGGTATATATTCGGAGATTCCAAGAGTCTATTGTTACAAGCAGGAAGGTTTGTTCTTAATGTATTTGTCATCAACACCTGCTGCACACATTCATCCGATTGAAAATGGAGTCCGTAAATCACCCTTATATTTTAATTTTCGGATCACTCTTTCATCAATCTATACTGAACCAAACAGCTAACGCACCAGGAGACAATAAGTTTAATGTATGAACTTATTATATGCCGACTTGTGTACCGTTGCAGACTTGGTGATTTAAATGTATTTTTTTAAATTTATAGTCGTTATTAACAAGATATTTGTCTCGTTCAGAATTTCAATTTGTTTTGATTTATTGATTGATATATATTGAAATATTAAAAGTATTGTCTGCTGGTGCGTTGGTTGTTTGGTTCAGTCTAATTATAATTGTAAGGGTAAATAGACGTTATCTACTCCATGTATATAGATACTGTGAAAGCAATCCATAAAAGCGGAACGTTATTAATCCTTACTAATTATTATGTAACTTTATGTCGTACTAGTGTCATTTCGTAACGTTATCATTCATAACGAATTAGTGTGTAACTTCATGTCGTACTAGTGTCATTCCGTAACGTTATCAATCATAACCAATTAGTGTGTAACTTCATGTCGTACTATTGCCATTCCGTAACGTTATCAATCATAACCAATTAGTGTGTAACTTCATATCGTACTATTGCCATTTCGTAACGTTAACAATCATAACCAATTAGTGTGTAGCTTCATGTCGTACTATTGCCATTTCGTAACGTTAACAATCATAACCAATTAGTGTGTAACTTCATGTCGTACTAGTGTCACTCCGTAACGGTATCAATCCTAACCAATTAGTGTGTAACATCATGTCGTACTAGTGCCATTCTGTAACGTTATCTATCCTAACCAATTAGTGTGTAACTTCATGTCGTACTAATGTCATTCGGTAACGTTATCAATACTAACCAACAAGTGTTTAACTTCATGTCGTACTAGTGGCTTTCCGTAACGTTTTGAATTCTAACCAATTATTATGTAACTTCATGATATACTAGTGCCATTCCGTAACGTTATAAATCCTAACCAGTTAGTGTGCAACTTCATGTCGTACATGTGTTACCCCGTAACGTTATTAGTCCTAACCAATAAGTGTGTAATGTCATGTCAAACTAGTGGCATTCCGTAACGTTATCAATCCTAACCAATTATTGTGCAACTTCATGTCGTACTAGTGTCACTCCGTAACGTTATGAATCCTAACCAATTATTGTGCAACTTCATGTCGTACTAGTGTCACTCCGTAACGTTATCAATCCTAACCAATTATTGTGCAGCTTCATGTCGTACTAGTGTCACTCCGTAACGTTATCAATCCTAACCAATTATTGTGCAACTTCATGTCGTACTAGTGTCATTCTGTAACGTTATCAATCATAACCAATTAGTGTGTAACTTCATGTCGTACTATTGCCATTCCGTAACGTTATCAATCATAACCAATTAGTGTGTAACTTCATGTCGTACTATTGTCATTTCGTAACGTTAACAACCATAACCAATTAGTGTGTAACTTCATGTCGTACTATTGCCATTTCGTAACTTTAACAATCATAACCAATTAGTGTGTAACTTCATGTCGTACTAATGTCACTCCGTAACGTTATCAATCCTTACCAATTAGTGTGTAACTTCATGTCTTACTAATGTCATTCGGTAACGTTATCAATACTAACCAACAAGTGTTTAACTTCATGTCGTACTAGTGGCTTTCCGTAACGTTTTGAATCCTAACCAATTGTTATGTAACTTCATGATATACTGGTGCCATTCGGTAACGTTATCAATCCCAACCAGTTAGTGTGCAACTTCATGTCGTACTAGTGTTACCCCGTAACGGTATTAGTCCTAACCAATTAGTGTGTAATATCATGTCGAACCAGTGGCATTCCGTAACGTTATCAATCCTAACCAATATTGTGCAACTTCATGTCGTACTAGTGTCACGCCGTAACGTTATCAATCCTAACCAATTATTGTGCAACTTCATGTCGTACTAGTGTCACTCCGTAACGTTATCAATCCTAACCAATTATTGTGCAACTTCATGTCGTACTAGTGTCACTCCGTAGCGTTATCAATACTTACCAATTATTTTGCAACTTCATGTCGTACTAATGCCATTTCGTAACGTTATCAATCCTAAACAATTATTGTGCAACTTCATGTCGTACTAGTGTCACTCCGTAACGTTATCAACCGTAACAAATTAATGTGCAACTTCATGTCGTACTAGTGTCATTCCGTAACGTTATCAATCCTAACCAATATTGTGCAACTTCATGTCGTACTAGTGTCACGCCGTAACGTTATCAATCCTAACCAATTATTGAGCAACTTCATGTCGTACTAGTGTCACTCCGTAACGTTATCAATCCTAACCAATTATTGTGCAACTTCATGTCGTACTAGTGTCACTCCGTAACGTTATCAATACTTACCAATTATTTTGTAACTTCATGTCGTACTAATGTCATTTCGTAACGTTATCAATCCTAAACAATTATTGTGCAACTTCATGTCGTACTAGTGTCACTCCGTAACGTTATCAACCGTAACCAATTAATGTGCAACTTCATGTCGTACTAGTGTCATTCCGTAACGTTATCAAACTAATTAATTATTGTGCAACTTCATGTCGTACTAGTGTCACTCCGTAACGTTATCAATCCTAACCAATTATTGTGCAACTTCATGTCGTACTAGTGTCAATCCGTAACGTTATCAATCCTAACCAATTATTGTGCAACTTCATGTCGTACTAGTGTCTCTCCGTAACGTTATCAATCCTAACCAATTATTGTGCAACTTCATGTCGTACTAGTGTCACTACGTAACGTTATCAATCCTTACCAATTATTTTGCAACTTCATGTCGTACTAGTGCCATTCCGTAACGTTATCAATCCTAAACAATTATTGTGCAACTTCATGTCGTACTAGTGTCACTACGTAACGTTATCAATCGTAACCAATTATTTTGCAACTTCATGTCGTACTAGTGTCATTCCGTAACGTTATCAAACTAATCAATTATTATGCAAATTCATGTCGTATTATTGCCATTCCGTAACGTTATCAATCCTAACCAATTATTGTGCAACTTCATGTCGTACTAGAGTCATTCCGTTATTTTGCAACTTCTTGTCGTACTAGTGTCACTCCGTAACCATAGTAATCCTAACCAATTATTGTGCAACTTCATGTCGTACTATTGCCATTCCGTAACGTTATCAAACCTAACCAATTATTGGGCAACTTCATGTCGTACTAGTGTCACTTCGTAAAGTTATTAGTCCTAACCAAGTATTGTGCAACTTCATGTCGTGTTAGTGCCATTCCGTAACGTTATCAATACTAAACAATTATTGTGCAACTCCATGTCGTACTAGTGTCACTCCGTAACGTTATCATCCTAACAAATTATTGTGAAACTTCATGTCGTACTAGTGGCATTCCGTAACGTTATCAATCCTAACCAATTATTGTGCAACTTCTTGTCGTACTAGTGGCACTCCTTAACGTTATCAATCCTAACCAATTATTGTGCAACTTCATGTCGTGCTAGTGTCACTCCGTTACGCTATCAATCCTAACCAATAACTGTGCAACTTCATTTTGTACTAGTGCTATTCCGTAACGTTATCAATCCTAACCAATTATTGTGCAACTTCATGTCGTACTAGTGCCATTCCGTAACGTTATCAATAATAACCAATTATTGTGCAACTTCATGTCGTACTTGTGTCATTCCGTAACGTTATTAATCCTAACGAATTACTGTGCAACTTCAAGTCGTACTAGTGTCACTAACTTTATCAATCCTAACCAATTACTGTACAAATACATGTCGTACTAGTGTCATACCGTGACGTTATGAATCCTAACCAATTATTGTGCAACTTCATGTCGTACTAGTGTCACTCCGTAACGTTATTAATCCTAACCAATTATTTTACAACTTCATGTCGTACTAGTGTCTCTCCTTAACGTTATTAATCCTAACCAATTGTTGTTCAACTTCATGTCGTACTAGTGTCACTCCGTAACGTTATCAATCTTAACGAATTATTGTGCTACTTCATGTCGTACTAGTGTCACTCCGTAACGTTATCAATCCTTACAAATTATTTTGCAACTTCATGTCGTACTAACGCCATTCCGTAACGTTATCAATCGTAACAAATTAATGTGCAACTTCATGTCGTACTAGTGTCATTCCGTAACGTTATCAAAATAATCAATTATTGTGCAACTTCATGTCGTACTAGTGTCACTCCGTAACGTGATCAATCCTAACCAATTATTGTGCAGCTTCATGTCGTACAAGTGTCAATCCGTAACGTTATCAATCCTAACCAATTATTATGCAACTTCATGTCGTACTAGTGTCACTCCATAACGTTATCAATCCTAACCAATTATTGTGCAATTTCATGTCATACTAGTGCCATTCCGTAACGTTATCAATCCTAAACAATTATTGTGCAACTTCATGTCGTACTAGTGTCACTACGTAACGTTATCAATCGTAACCAATTATTGTGCAACTTCATGTCGTACTAGTGTCATTCCGTAACGTTATCAAACTAATCAATTATTGTGCAAATTCATGTCGTATTTTTGCCATTCCGTAACGTTATCAATCCTAACCAATTATTGTGCAACTTCATGTCGTACTAGTGTCATTCCGTAATTGTGCAACTTCTTGTCGTACTAGTGTCACTCCGTAACGTTTCCAATCCTAACCATTTATTGTGCAACGTCATGTCGTACTAGTGGCATTCCGTAACGTTATCAATCCTAACCAATTATTGTGCAACTACTTGTCGTACTAGTGTCATTCCGTAACGTTATCAATCCTAACCAAGTATTGTGCAACTTCATGTCGTAATAGTGTCACTCCGTAACGCTATCAATCGTAACCAATTATTGTGCAACTTCATGTCGAACTAGTGATATTTCGTAACGTTATCAATCCTAACCAATTATTGTGTAACTTCATGTCGTGCTAGTGTCATTCCGAAACGTTATCAAAATAATCAATTATTGTGCAACTTCATGTCGTACTAGTGTCACTCCGTAACGTGATCAATCCTAACCAATTATTGTGCAGCTTCATGTCGTACTAGTGTCAATCCGTAACGTTATCAATCCTAACCAATTATTATGCAACTTCATGTCGTACTAGTGTCACTCCATAACGTTATCAATCCTAACCAATTATTGTGCAATTTCATGTCATACTAGTGCCATTCCGTAACGTTATCAATCCTAAACAATTATTGTGCAACTTCATGTCGTACTAGTGTCACTACGTAACGTTATCAATCGTAACCAATTATTGTGCAACTTCATGTCGTACTAGTGTCATTCCGTAACGTTATCAAACTAATCAATTATTGTGCAAATTCATGTCGTATTTTTGCCATTCCGTAACGTTATCAATCCTAACCAATTATTGTGCAACTTCATGTCGTACTAGTGTCATTCCGTAATTGTGCAACTTCTTGTCGTACTAGTGTCACTCCGTAACGTTACCAATCCTAACCAATTATTGTGCAACTTCATGTTGTACTAGTGGCATTCCGTAACGTTATCAATCCTAACCAATTATTGTGCAACTACTTGTCGTACTAGTGTCATTCCGTAACGTTATCAATCCTAACCAAGTATTGTGCAACTTCATGTCGTAATAGTGTCACTCCGTAACGCTATCAATCGTAACCAATTATTGTGCAACCTCATGTCGTGCTAGTGTCATTCCGAAACGTTATCAATGCTAACCAATTAGTGTGCAACTTCATGTCGAACTAGTGATATTTCGTAACGTTATCAATCCTAACCAATTATTGTGTAACTTCATATCGTGCTAGTGTCATTCCGAAACGTTATCAATCCTAAACAATTATTGTGAAACTTCATGTCGTACTAGTGTCACTCCGTAACGTTATCAATCATAACTAATTATTGTGCAACTTCATGTCGTACTAGTGTCACTTCGTAACGTTACCAATCCTAACCAATTATTGTGCAACTTCATGTCGTACTAGTGTCACTCCGTAACGTTATAAGTCCTAACCAAGTATTGTGCAACTTCATGTCGTACTAGTTTTATTCCGTAACGATATCAATCCTAACCAATTATTTTGCATCTTCATGTCGTACTAGTGTCACTCCGTAACGTTATCAATCGTAACCAATTATTGTGCAACTTCATGTCGTACTAGTGTCACTCCGTGATGTTATCAATCCTAACCAATTATTGTGCACCTTTATGTCGTACTAGTGTCACTCCGTAACGCTATCAATCCTAACCAATTATTGTGCAACTTCATGTCGTGCTAGTGTCATTCCGGAACGTTATCAATCATAACCAATTATTGTGCTACTTCATGTCGTACTAATGTCACTCCGTAACGTTAGTAATCATAACCAATTATTGTGTAACTTCATGTCTTACTAGTGTCACTCCGTAACGTTATTAGTCCTAACCAGTCAGTGTGTAATGTCATACTAGTGTTACTCCGTGACGTTATCAATCATAACCAATTAGTGTGTAACTTTATGTCTTACTATTGCCATTTCGTAACGTTAACAATCATAACCAGTTAGTGTGCAACTTCATGTCGTACTAGTGTTACCCCTTAACGTTATTAGTCCTAACCAATTAGTGTGTAATGCCATGTCAAATTAGTGGCATTCCGTAACGTTATCAATCCTAACCAATTGTTATGTAACTTCATGATATACTAGTGCCATTTCGTAACGTTATCAATCCTAACCAGCTAGTGTGCAACTTCATGTAGTACTAGTGTTAAACAGTAACGTTATCAATCCTAACCAATTACTGTGCAAACTTCATGTCGTACTAGTGCCATTCCGTAACGTTATCAATCATAACCAATTATTGTGCAACTTCATGTCTACTTGTGTCATTCCGTAACGTTATTAATCCTAACCAATTACTGTGCAACTTCATGTCGTACTAGTGTCACTAACTTTATCAATCCTAACCAATTACTGTGCAACTACATGTCGTACTAGTGTCATCCCGTGACGTTATGAATCCTAACCAATTATTGTGCAACTTCATGTCGTACTAGTGTCACTCCGTAACGTTATTAATCCTAACCAATTATTGTTCAACTTCATTTCGTACTAGTGTCTCTCCGTAACGTTATTAGTCCTAACCAACTATTGTTCAACTTCATGTCGTACAAGTGTCTCTACGTAACGTTATTAGTCCCAACCAGTTAGTGTGTAATGTCATGTCGTACTAGTGTTACTCCGTAACATTATCAACCCTAACTAATTATTGTGTAACTTCATGTCGTACTAGTGTCATTCCGTAACGTTATCAATCCTAACCAATTATTGTGCAACTTCATGTCGTTCTAGTATCATTCCGTAACGTTATCAATCCTGACCAATTATGGTGCAACTTCGTGTCGTACTCGTGTGACTCCGTAACGTTATTAGTCCTAACCAGTTAGTGTGTAATGTCATGTCGTACTAGTGTTACTCCGTAACATTATCAATCCTAACTAAATATTGTGTAACTTCATGTCGTACTAGTGTCAATCCGTAACGTTATCAATCCTAACAAATTATTGTGTAACTTCATGTCGTACTAATGTCACTCCGTAACGTTATCAATCCTAACCAATTATTGTGCAATTTCATGTCGTACTAGTTTCACTCCGTAACATTATCAATCGTAACCAATTATTGTGCAACTTCATGTCGTACTAGTGTCACTCCGTGATGTTATCAATCCTAACCAATTATTGTGCACCTTTATGTCGTACTAGTGTCACTCCGTAACGTTATTAGTCCTAACCAGTCAGTGTGTAATGTCATACTAGTGTTACTCCGTGACGTTATCAATCATAACCAATTAGTGTGTAACTTCATGTCTTACTATTGCCATTTCGTAACGTTAACAATCATAACCAGTTAGTGTGCAACTTCATGTCGCACTAGTGTTACCCCTTAACGTTATTAGTCCTAACCAATTAGTGTGTAATGCCATGTCAAATTAGTGGCATTCCGTAACGTTATCAATCCTAACCAATTGTTATGTAACTTCATGATATACTAGTGCCATTTCGTAACGTTATCAATCCTAACCAAGTATTGTTCAACTTCATGTAGTACTAGTGTTAAACAGTAACGTTATCAATCCTAACCAATTACTGTGCAAACTTCATGTCGTACTAGTGTCATTCCGTAACGTTATCAATCCTAACCAAGTATTGTTCAACTTCATGTCGTACTAGTGTCATTCAGTAACGATATCAATCCTAGAACAATGAGTGTGCAACTTCATGTCGTACTAGTGTCATTCCGTAACGCTATCAATTATAACAAATTAGTGTGTAACTTCATGTCGTACTAGTGTCACTCCATAACGTTATCAATCCTAACCAATTAGTGTGCAACTTCGTGTCGTACTAGTGGCACTCCGTAACGTTATCAATCCTAACCAATTATTGAGCAACTTCATGTCGTGCTAGTGTCACTCCGTAACGCTATCAATCCTAACCAATTACTGTGCAACTTCATTTTGTACTAGTGCTATTCCGTAACGTTATCAATCCTAACCAATTATTGTGCAACTTCATGTCGTACTAGTGCCATTCCGTAACCATATCAATCATAACCAATTATTGTGCAACTTCATGTCTACTTGTGTCATTCCGTAACGTTATTAATCCTAACCAATTACTGTGCAACTTCATGTCGTACTAGTGTCATTAACTTTATCAATCCTAACCAATTACTGTGCAACTACATGTCGTACTAGTGTCATCCCGTGACGTTATGAATCCTAATCAATTATTGTGCAACTTCATGTCGTACTAGTGTCACTCCGTAACGTTATTAATCCTAACCAATTATTGTTCAACTTCATTTCGTACTAGTGTCTCTCCGTAACGTTATTAGTCCTAACCAATTATTGTTCAACTTCATGTCGTACTAGTGTCTCTCCGTAACGTTATTAGTCCTAACCAGTTAGTGTGTAATGTCATGTCGTACTAGTGTTACTCCGTAACATTATCAACCCTAACTAATTATTGTGTAACTTCATGTCGTACTAGTGTCATTCCGTAACGTTATCAACCCTAACCAATTATTGTGCAACTTCATGTCGTTCTAGTATCATTCCGTAACGTTATCAATCCTGACCAATTATTGTGCAACTTCGTGTCGTACTAGTGTGACTCCGTAACGTTATTAGTCCTGACCAGTTAGTGTGTAATGTCATGTCGTACTAGTAATACTCCGTAACATTATCAATCCTAACTAAATATTGTGTAACTTCATGTCGTACTAGTGTCAATCCGTAACGTTATCAATCCTAACAAATTATTGTGTAACTTCATGTCGTACTAATGTCACTCCGTAACGTTATCAATCCTAACCAATTATTGTGCAATTTCATGTCGTACTAGTTTCACTCCGTAACGTTATCAATCCTAACCAATTATTGTGTAACTTCATGTTGTACTAGTGTCACTCCGTAAAGTTATTAGTCCTAACCAGTTAGTGTGTAATATCATGTCGTACTAGTGTTTCTCCGTAACATTATCAATCCTAACTTATTATTGTGTAACTTCATGTCGTACTAGTGTCATTCCGTAACGTTATCAATCCTAACCAATTATTGTGCAACTTCATGTCGTACTAGTGTCATTCCGTAACGTTATCAATCCTGACCAATTATTGTGCAACTTCATGTCGTATTAGGGCCATTCCGTAACGTTATCAATCCTTACCAATTATTGTGCAACTTCATATCGTACTATTGTCACTCCGTAACGTTATCAATCCTGACCAATTATTGTTCAACTTCATTTCGTACTAGGGCCATTCCGTAACGTTATCAATCCTAACCAATTATTGTTCAACTTCATGTCGTACTAGTGTCACTCCGTAACGTTATCAAACCTGACCAATTATTGTGAAACTTCATGTCGTACTAGTGTCACTCCGTAGCGTTATTAATCATAACCAATTATTGTGTAGCTTCTTGTCGTACTAGTGTCACTCCGTAACGTTATTAATCATAACCAATTATTGTGTAACTTCATGTCGTACTAGTGTAACTTCCTAACGTTATTAATCATAACCAATTATTTTGTAACTTCATGTCGTGCTAGTGACCCTCCGCAACGTTATCAATCCTGACCAATTATTATGCAACTTCGTGTCGTACTAGTGTGACTCCGTAACGTTATAAGTCCTAACCAGTTAGTGTGTAATGTCATGTCATACTAGTGTTACTCCGTAACATTATCAATCCTATATAATTATTGTGCAACTTCATGTCGTACTAGTTTCACTCCGTAACGTTATAAATCCTAACCAATTATTGTTCAACTTCATGTCGTACAAGTGTCTCTACGTAACGTTATTAGTCCCAACCAGTTAGTGTGTAATGTCATGTCGTACTAGTGTTACTCCGTAACATTATCAACCCTAACTAATTATTGTTTAACTTCATGTCGTACTAGTGTCATTCCGTAACGTTATCAATCCTAACCAATTATTGTGCAACTTCATGTCGTTCTAGTATCATTCCGTAACGTTATCAATCCTGACCAATTATGGTGCAACTTCGTGTCGTACTAGTGTGACTCCGTAACGTTATTAGTCCTAACCAGTTAGTGTGTAATGTCATGTCGTACTAGTGTTACTCCGTAACATTATCAATCCTAACTAAATATTGTGTAACTTCATGTCGTACTAGTGTCAATCCGTAACGTTATCAATCCTAACAAATTATTGTGTAACTTCATGTCGTACTAATGTCACTCCGTAACGTTATCAATCCTAACCAATTATTGTGCAATTTCATGTCGTACTAGTTTCACTCCGTAACGTTATCAATCGTAACCAATTATTGTGCAACTTCATGTCGTACTAGGGTCACTCCGTGATGTTATCAATCCTAACCAATTATTGTGCACCTTTATGTCGTACTAGTGTCACTCCGTAACGCTATCAATCCTAACCAATTATTGTGCAACTTCATGTCGTGCTAGTGTCATTCCAGAACGTTATCAATCATAACCAATTATTGTGCAACTTCATGTCGTACTAGTGTCACTCCGTAACGTTATTAATCATAACCAATTATTGTGTAACTTCATGTCTTACTAGTGTCACTCCGTAACGTTATTAGTCCTAACCAGTCAGTGTGTAATGTCATACTAGTGTTACTCCGTGACGTTATCAATCATAACCAATTAGTGTGTAACTTCATGTCTTACTATTGCCATTTCGTAACGTTAACAATCATAACCAGTTAGTGTGCAACCTCATGTCGCACTAGTGTTACCCCTTAACGTTATTAGTCCTAACCAATTAGTGTGTAATGCCATGTCAAATTAGTGGCATTCCGTAACGTTATCAATCCTAACCAATTATTATGTAACTTCATGATATACTAGTGCCATTTCGTAACGTTATCAATCCTAACCAGTTAGTGTGCAACTTCATGTAGTACTAGTGTTAAACAGTAACGTTATCAATCCTAACCAATTACTGTGCAAACTTTATGTCGTACTAGTGTCATTCCGTAACGTTATCAATCCTAACCAAGTATTGTTCAACTTCATGTCGTACTAGTGTCATTCAGTAACGATATCAATCCTAGAACAATGAGTGTGCAACTTCATGTCGTACTAGTGTCATTCCGTAACGCTATCAATTATAACAAATTAGTGTGTAACTTCATGTCGTACTAGTGTCACTCCATAACGTTATCAATCCTAACCAATTAGTGTGCAACTTCGTGTCGTACTAGTGGCACTCCGTAACGTTATCAATCCTAACCAATTATTGAGCAACTTCATGTCGTGCTAGTGTCACTCCGTAACGCTATCAATCCTAACCAATTACTGTGCAACTTCATTTTGTACTAGTGCTATTCCGTAACGTTATCAATCCTAACCAATTATTGTGCAACTTCATGTCGTACTAGTGCCATTCCGTAACCATATCAATCATAACCAATTATTGTGCAACTTCATGTCTACTTGTGTCATTCCGTAACGTTATTAATCCTAACCAATTACTGTGCAACTTCATGTCGTACTAGTGTCATTAACTTTATCAATCCTAACCAATTACTGTGCAACTACATGTCGTACTAGTGTCATCCCGTGACGTTATGAATCCTAATCAATTATTGTGCAACTTCATGTCGTACTAGTGTCACTCCGTAACGTTATTAATCCTAACCAATTATTGTTCAACTTCATTTCGTACTAGTGTCTCTCCGTAACGTTATTAGTCCTAACCAATTATTGTTCAACTTCATGTCGTACTAGTGTCTCTCCGTAACGTTATTAGTCCTAACCAGTTAGTGTGTAATGTCATGTCGTACTAGTGTTACTCCGTAACATTATCAACCCTAACTAATTATTGTGTAACTTCATGTCGTACTAGTGTCATTCCGTAACGTTATCAATCCTAACCAATTATTGTGCAACTTCATGTCGTTCTAGTATCATTCCGTAACGTTATCAATCCTGACCAATTATTGTGCAACTTCGTGTCGTACTAGTGTGACTCCGTAACGTTATTAGTCCTAACCAGTTAGTGTGTAATGTCATGTCGTACTAGTAATACTCCGTAACATTATCAATCCTAACTAAATATTGTGTAACTTCATGTCGTACTAGTGTCAATCCGTAACGTTATCAATCCTAACAAATTATTGTGTTACTTCATGTCGTACTAATGTCACTCCGTAACGTTATCAATCCTAACCAATTATTGTGCAATTTCATGTCGTACTAGTTTCACTCCGTAACGTTATCAATCCTAACCAATTATTGTGTAACTTCATGTTGTACTAGTGTCACTCCGTAAGGTTATTAGTCCTAACCAGTTAGTGTGTAATATCATGTCGTACTAGTGTTTCTCCGTAACATTATCAATCCTAACTTATTATTGTGTAACTTCATGTCGTACTAGTGTCATTCCGTAACGTTATCAATCATAACCAATTATTGTGCAACTTCATGTCGTACTAGTGTCATTCCGTAACGTTATCAATCCTGACCAATTATTGTGCAACTTCATGTCGTATTAGGGCCATTCCGTAACGTTATCAATCCTTACCAATTATTGTGCAACTTCATATCGTACTAGTGTCACTCCGTAACGTTATCAATCCTGACCAATTATTGTGCAACTTCATTTCGTACTAGGGCCATTCCGTAACGTTATCAATCCTAACCAATTATTGTTCAACTTCATGTCGTACTAGTGTCACTCCGTAACGTTATCAAACCTGACCAATTATTGTGAAACTTCATGTCGTACTAGTGTAACTCCGTAGCGTTATTAATCATAACCAATTATTGTGTAGCTTCTTGTCGTACTAGTGTCACTCCGTAACGTTATTAATCATAACCAATTATTGTGTAACTTCATGTCGTACTAGTGTAACTTCCTAACGTTATTAATCATAACCAATTATTTTGTAACTTCATGTCGTGATAGTGACCCTCCGCAACGTTATCAATCCTGACCAATTATTAATCAACTTCGTGTCGTACTAGTGTGACTCCGTAACGTTATTAGTCCTAACCAGTTAGTGTGTAATGTCATGTCATACTAGTGTTACTCCGTAACATTATCAATCCTATCTAATTATTGTGCAACTTCATGTCGTACTAGTTTCACTCCGTAACGTTATAAATCCTAACCAATTATTGTGCAACTTCATGTCGTACTAGTGTCACTCCGTAGCGTTATAAATCATAACACATTATTGTGTAACTTCGTGTCGTACTAGTGTCACTCCGTAATGTTATTAGTCCTTACCAGTTAGTGTGTAATATCATGTCGTACTAGTGTTACTCCGTAACATTATCAATCCTATCTAATTATTGTGTAACTTCATGTCGTACTAGTGTCATTCCGTAACGTTATCAATCCTAACCAATTATTGTGCAACTTCATGTCGTACTTGTGTCATACCGTAACGTTATCAATCCTGACCAATTATTGTGCAACTTCATGTCGTATTAGGGCCATTCCGTAACGTTATCAATCCTAACCAATTATTGTGCAACTTCATATCGTACTAGTGTCACTCCGTAACGTTATCAATCCTGACCAATTATTGTGCAACTTCATGTCGTACTAGGATCATTCCGTAACGTTATCAATCCTAGCCAATTATTGTTCAACTTCATGTCGTACTAGTGTAACTCCGTAACGTTATTAATCATAACCAATTATTGTGTAACTTCATGTCGTACTAGTGTCTCTCCGTAATGTTATTAATCATAACCAATTATTGTGCAACCTCATGTCGTACTAGTGTCACTCCGTAACGTTATTAATCATAACCAATTAGTGTTTAACTTCATGTCGTACTAGTGTCACTCGGTACCGTTATCAATCCTAACCAATTATTGTGCAACTTCATGTCGTACTAGTTTCACTCCGTAACGTTATCAATCCTAACCAATTATTGTGCAACTTCATGTCGTACTAGTGTCACTCCGTAGCGTTATAAATCATAACAAATTATTGTGTAACTTCATGTCGTACTATTGTCACTCCGTAAGGTTATTAGTCCTAACCAGTTAGTGTGTAATGTCATGTCGTACTAGTGTTACTCCGTAACGTTATCAATCCTAACCAATTATTGTGTAACTTCATTTCGTACTAGTGGCATTCCGTTACGTTATCAATCCTAACCAATTATTGTGTAACTTCATGTCGTACTTGTGTCACTCCGTAACGTTATTAATCATAATCTATTGTTGTGTAACTTCATATCGTACTAGTGTCACTCCGTAACGTTATTAGTCCTTACCAGTTAGTGTGTAATGTCATGTCGTACTAGTGTCACTCCGTAACGTTACCAATCCTAACCAATTATTGTGCATCTTCATGTCGTACTAGTGTCTCTCCGTAACGTTATTAATCATATCCAATTATTGTGTAACTTCATTTCGTACTAGTGCCATTCCATAACGTTATCAATCCTAAACAGTTAGTGTGCAACTTCAGGTCGTACTATTGTCACTCCGCAACGTTATAAGTCAAACCAATCCGCTTTAGCACAATTAGTATGAATAATATAACAAGACATGTTTGATACGTCGGTGGTATTTTGGTGAAATGTCATCTATCTCTCTCTCTCTCTCTCTCTCTCTCTCTCTCTCTCTCTCCAAGATAAAGGACTAGTATAGTAAACGTAGGCAAGTCTAAGCTGCTAACCGATATTCTAAAAATGGGTTTCTTTATTTAGCTGCTTCATCATTTGTCTCGCTCGTAATTGCTTGGAGTTAGAGGGAACACAAGATTACCTAGAGCAATATCAGAGTGACTATACCACATGACCTGTGACGTCAGTATTTCGAATTCGCATAGAAAAAAATGTAAACATTCGCCCACATTGAAAGCTTCAGAGTGCGATAAGATTTTTATTTCTTAACCATTTTCTACCAAACAAAACGCATTCGAACGCAAAAAATGTACGCTACCCTCGACTGATATAAAAAAAAATGTGAAAGTTGTTACTTTTGGAAAACAATTCGGAAAACTTCTGAAAATGCACCAGAACAAATTTCTAATCCACGAAGCTTACTTTAATTTTGCGCATATTATGAACAACATCCATGCATATACCCCGTTTTTATCAAGAAAACTTCCACAATAATATTTCACATCGGTAAGCGAAAGGGTTATGTGTCAAAGAAACAGTTCGCAAGAATTAATGCATTTTTAAATTATGCTAATCCGTGATGTCGATTATTTCATGCTAAACCGTGAAGTCCTTTGTGTTGTAAATTATCTAAAACTTTATAAAACCTAAGTTTTTATTGCTATATTGTCCGTCGTCAGACTTCGTCCGTCGCTGTTGTCTTCCGTCGTCATCGTAAACATCTAATCAACATCTCTGAAACTACTGGGCGATACTGCACAAGCCTTCACAGGAACGATTTCTGGGTGGTTATCTCTCAATGTTATTCAGAATCTGGCAGTCAACCCAGAACTCGTGTTGTCATGCCAGCAGAAGGAAAATATAGGAAGGTGGGATATAGTCTTGCAGTTTTATATTCCAGAAAAGTCCATTATAAACCATTACTAAACACAGGACTGTATATATGACGGGGATATGACACGGCAATACAAACGCTGTATTCAACTGAAAAAACACTTGTCGTACAGGTAAGTTTATCGATTATACGCTGCATTTATCGATTTTTACTACGCTTATCGTGGCGGTGTGCGAGAGGCCTCGATGTACGGCACACCCATCTACATTGCAAACAGACATTATCTATCCTTGTGTTACTGATTTTTTATATATTTTACATTGCCAGAAAGCCAAATAAATAACCTTTGTAATGGTGTAATTTTATTCCAAATAAATAGGCAAAATCTCGAATTGGAACGGAAATGTGTCGCACTTTTGTTTTTCTTAAAGGGTTTACGCACATCACCATGTGTTTATTGTTTTGGTCATCTAACATTTATTGTTTAATAAATATTTAAATAACATGCATGGTTAGGAAGCCAAATAAATAACCTTTCTAATGGTGTAATTTTATTCCAAATAACGGTTAAATAAATAGGTAAAATCTCGAGTTGAAAAGGAAATATATCGCATTTTTTCTTTTCTTAAAGCGTTTACGCACATCTCCGTGTGTTTATTGTTTTGATGCATGGTTAGAAAGTCAAATAAATAAATGTTCTATTGTTTGATGCTATTTCGAACAATTTCTTCAAAGGTTAAATGAACGAGAGAATCTCGAGTCGGTAAATAAAAGCGTTGCCGCAATCATCAAGCGGTTCTTTTTTTTCAGTCCAGAGAATGTTTGTGACGATAACAAAACATTTAATAGATTTATTAAGAACAGAGAAGAACAGAACATATTCTTTATTTATGACTTAAACAAATGTTTCTCGTCATATAAATACATATTACATTTGTTAATATGTGACAGGTCAATGCAATTTTTACATTAAACAATGAAAAAGTACAAACACACAATCATACATACTATACACTCATACAACTCACCCATTCACTCTGACGCCATATATGTCTCACACATTTACTCTGGATCACGTATTTACCCTGTTATAATGATTTAACTATTCCTATTACATAGTTTCATGTAAACTTTTAAGTTTTAATAGTTTATATGTCATGTCCAATGAGGATGAACATACATTTTTTACTCATTATACATTGCAGTATTGCGAATAATAAATGCTTCCCTAACAAACCTAGATAATCTAAAAAGCTCTTGCTGGCTTGAAGATTGCATCAGCTGAATAAATTTAAAAACACTTGGATGTCTGTAATAATATTAATTTATTAAGAGAGCAAAACTAAATTATTTTTTTTAACTTTTCTATAGATGTTTGTTAATTAATCAATGTGAGCAGTTAAGAATAGTGTGATTAATGTATTCTATTATTGACATATCGATTGAGTAATTAACAAACACACATGTATCGGTATAAAAAAACGTAAGACCGTCAAGCGTGGAAATGATAGTTCGAACAACACATTATTAGTGTTTGTTTGTTTTCTTCTCGGTTTTAAAGTCGTCTGATTTAGTCTTTTAACCAGCTAAAATTGTTGACAAAATCTAATTGCAATGATTATAAAATGCTCTCATTTCCAAGTTAGTTGCCACAAAACGTAAGTATCCTTTTCACGATTTGCGCGGGTTGTTCGTGTTTTAACACATTTTAATGGCTTTATTTAATGGCTTGATGACAAGTTAATATTTTTTTGAATCAACTTCATTTGAAATGCTTATTTTACAAAGAAAACAATTTGCGGCTTGCATGTTTTACATATACAGTAAATTATGCTCAGGACTGTATTGCGGTAGAATAAAGGTTTGTACTTTGGCATATCACTCCGCCGTCAAAACTTTAAAATAGGCACCACCAAATCGTCCCCATAGCGTAACAGTACAGCGATTTGCTTACCAGCACATTCCAATATCACATAGATCTTAACAACCTACTTAAATTAAAGTACTAACCTATACTATATATCAAAATGTAGATAATAAGTCGTGTTTCTTTCGATTGTTTACATGTCAATCAAAGATGTCAATCAACGGTCGATAGTTGGTGGTGTCACGATGTTGAAGTTATGTTGCTATTTTTATATTTTAGCTATGGTCATGTGACAAATTATCATGCGATCACAGACTACTTTCTTAGACGTTGACAGAGGTCAATGTAATGGACTCTTGGAGAGATTGCAAGCCAGGATGTTCGATTCAACGCACCAGATCGGGATGCTCGTTACAGCGCGTCAGGCCAGGATGTTCATTCCCCCGCACAGTGTTATACTGCACCGCACCAGGCCATGATGTTTGCCACACCGCACAGTCTAAGTGATCATAGATCTCTTCTCCAAGATGTAGTTCGCATATGTAATAACAATTGGGAAATAAACACACGAAAATATGAACCTTTATTTAAATTTATTTACAGATATATACGAAAATAAGAGTTTTATGTAAATGCAGACAAGAAAACTTAAGATACTCACAACCCTACCACTTGTATATGGATAGTCGGAAGAAGCTATTGTTCCTCCACTAAATTCTTCTATTCCCTAAGACATGTAAGCGAAAACAAACACATTAAGGTTTTTATTTCAACACGAAAACTGCACAAACTGTCCATAAAATACATCATAGTTACCGTGGTCCTTAAATTTCACATCGGGGATAACACTTCTGAGTCGGTAACCCAGCAACGCACTGGTTGTAGGTACAATGTGGTCATTTCCGACGCTTGGTTTTAAATAGAAACGTATTGACGTA
Source organism: Cyrtodaria siliqua (assembly GCA_037043455.1). Classification (NCBI taxonomy): domain Eukaryota; kingdom Metazoa; phylum Mollusca; class Bivalvia; order Adapedonta; family Hiatellidae; genus Cyrtodaria; species Cyrtodaria siliqua. Next base: position 64,748 of record JAWPHD010008411.1, read on the forward strand.
ATGACGCTATATTTTGTTAATCGATATAAAGCTGAACTTTTCCTCTTTGTTTATGTATTAATTGATGACATAGTGTATTGTCTTTCTGTCGTTTTAGTTGTGTTTCTGTGTCGGCCAATGACAAACGATATCAAAATTTCGGTAGAATGTATGCCGCTTCAAACCTTTTTTCAAAAGGAAATTTCTAGAAGCTTGTCATGAAAAAGCAAGCGTCGTAGATGATCTAGACTAGGTAAAATGGCGAATTCCTGAACATGCGAATAAAAATTGATTTGTTTCACTTTCATTCATGTTGGTTCCAAATAGTATTTACCAGTTGCCAGAATCCGTAATTGTACATACATCTCATGCGTTGCAGAGGTGACCGCCTTGGCGTTGTCATCACCACCTGTGAGATTCAATGGACTGCAAACACAATAGAGTCAGCCATTGTAAACTGTCTTGTTTATTTTAAAATTGAAAGAGTTTTCTAATAAGTACGAATGTGTTGTGGTGATTACCCTCATTTAAATATACTAAGTGAAAAAGAAACGCAACTCGGTATTTCCCCTTTATATTGTATGTACTATATGCTGCTGTTAACCAAATGGTACATGGCTACGTAAGACCTTTCCTTTCGGAAACAAAGACTGAAACAACTCATAACACAGCAAACAGTATTCCTTCAAAGTTTCATTATTGACAGAGTAGATGTTTGGCGCCAGCATGTGAGCAAACATAGGATGCAACATTTTGCAAACTCTTTACATTAAATACAGTACTGAAATGGCTCAATTATTCAAAGGAACTTCAATATTTATGAATTTCTTGTTACAAAGAGTATTGTGATTAAAACTTCTACAACGTCATAGGTATTTCCTTTCTCTAACTAACTGCAACTTTTTGTTTTACAAAGCATCTCGGGATTTCTTTGGAATATTATGCGGAATTAAGTGTTCAGTATTTAGAATATATAGTGGAACTTCCCGAGTTGCGTTTCTTTTTTGCTTCAGTATATGTATTAATCTATCTTTACATAATATACGACATATACTTGGTAATTGTTTACATGTCGGTGGTGGTAAACATGGCGATACATCTTACTATATCAAAGTCTAACCACATGTAGTTGATGACATATTCAAAATCCGCATTCCAATATATAATATGATAATTATTAAAATAAAGGTACTTTCTGAAGAGGAACTCTAACATTAATATGAATCTATCAAATAGTATTTGTGTCTGCTGAATTTTTGTTTTGATGCATTCATCTGACTATTTTAAATGATGTCAATAATAAATACAACATTGCTGTAAATTAAATTAGCATTATATCGTAACGTCTGAGTGTTATTTCCATTGACGCATCCGTGTGTACTTTGAAATGCTGAATTCTCATGGACCCTTATTATCCGTATTAATAAATAAACTCTATAAGACCCGAACGCATGCATATACCCTGTTTTGTATACTAAACACATTTAAAGGGATGCTTGCATATAACTAAATACAATTTCGAGTTTTCACATTTTCGTCTTATTCTATAATACTATTTTATTGGTACAATATAATCAACAGTTAATAAATAATATGCAAAACAATTTACTTTATACTATTCTTCTAATTCATATTAATGATTGAACACATGCAAGTTATGTAGAAAAAATAACGGGACGTCGTGAGTTTTTAAAAAATCCAGGTTGCCGTGTGTCTCTTTAACACTTGAGAACGACAGGCCAACGAATTTGAGTTTAACAGAAAGAAATGTATTTCGTAATAAATAAAATATATGAAAATACAACCGCATGACAGACCGAGAAGTAAACAGACATAGAGTTCTACTAATTGTAAAATTGCGAGCTTATTTATAGTTTTGCTCATGTATTTGATAATATACAAGCATGTATACAATCATAAATAATACACCAGTGCATGTTGTTACTACAGGATATTCCTAAAAAAGTTTATTTTGAAAATAAATATTAAATCCGCAATTTTATCTGACTGTACTGCTCGTCCATAAGTGTAGATGTTTGAATTGATGTGTGATCCAGTGTAGGTGTGCAAATGGGTGTGTGAATGGACGTGTGTCCCAGTGTGTGTGTGTAAATGAATGTGTGTCCAAGTGTAGGTGTGTGAATGTGTGTCCCAGTGTAGGTGTGTGAATGGATGTGTGTCCCAGTGTAGGTGTGTGAATGTGTGTCCCAGTGTAGGTGTGTGAATGGATGTGTGTTCCAGTGTAGATGTGAATGAATGTGTGGCCCAGTGTAGGTGTGTGAATGGATGTTTGTCCCAATGTAGGTGTGTGAATGGATGTGTGTCCAAGTGTAGGCGTGTGAATGAATGTGTGTCCCAGTGTAGGCATGTGAATGAGTGTGTGTACCAGTGAAGGTGTGGGAATGAGTGTGTGTCACAGTGTAGGTGTGTGAATGGATGTGTGTCCCAGTGTAGGTGTGTCAATGGATGTTTGTCCCAGTGTAGGTGTGTGAATGGATGTTTGTCCCAGTGTAGGTGTGTGAATGAGTGTTTGTCCAAGTGTAGGTGTGTGAATGGATGTGTGTCCCTGTGTAGGTGTGTGAATGAAGTTTGTCCCAGTGTAGGTGTGTGAATGATGTTTGTCACAGTGTAGGTGTGTGAATGAGTGTGTGTACCAGTGTAGGTGTGTGAAGGCATGTGTGTCCCAGTGTAGGTGTGTAAATGGATGTTTGTCCCACTGTAGGTATGTGAATGAGTGTGTGTACCAGTGTAGGTGTGTGAATGGATGTGTGTCCCAGTGTAGGTGTGCGAATGGATGTTAGTCCCAGTGTAGGTGTGTAAATGCGTGTGTGTCCCAGTGTAGCAGTGTAAATGAGTGTGTGTCCCAGGGTAGGTGTGTGAATGGATGTGTGTCCCAGTGTAGGTGTGTGAATGGATGTTTGTCCCAGTGTAGGTGTGTGAATAAGTGTTTGTCCCAGTGTGGGTGTGTGAATGAGTGTGTGTACCAGTGTAGGTGTGTGAAGGGATCTGTGTCCCAGTGTAGGTGTGTGAATGGATGTTTGTCCCAGTGTAGGTGTGTGAATGGATGTGTGTCCCAGTGTAGTTGTGTGAATGGATGTGTGTCTCAGTGTAGGTGTGTGAATGGATGTGTGTCCCAGTGTAGGTGTGTGAATGAGTGTGTGTCCCAGTGTAGGTGTGTGAATGGATGTGTGTACCAGTGTAGTGTGAATGAATGTGTGGCCCAGTGTAGGTGTGTGAATGGATGTTTGTCCCAGTGTAGGTGTGTGAATGAGTGTGTGTCCCAGTGTAGGTGTGTGAAGGCATGTGTGTCCCAGTGTAGGTGTGTGAATGGATGTTTGTCCCACTGTAAGTGTGTGAATGAGTGTGTGTACCAGTGTAGGTGTGTAAATGGATGTGTGTCCCAGTGTAGGTGTGTGAATGGATGTTTGTCCCAGAGTAGGTGTGTGAATGAGTGTGTGTACCAGTGTAGGTGTTTGAATGAGTGTGTGTCCCAGTGTAGGTGTGTGATTAGATGTTTGTCCCAGTGTAGGTGTGTGAATGAGTGTGTGTCCCAGTGTAGGTGTGTGAATGGATGTTTGTCCCAGTGTAGGTGTGTGATGGATGTGTGTCCAAGTTTAGGTGTGTGAATGGATGTGGGTCAGTGTATGTGTGTGAATGAATGTTTGACCCAGTGTAGGTGTGTAAATGAGTTTGTGTCCGAGTGTAGGTGTGTAAATGAGTGTGTGTCACAGGGTAGGTGTGTGAATGGATGTGTGTCCCAGTGTAGGTGTGTGAATGGATGTTTGTCCCAGTGTAGGTGTGTGAATGAGTGTTTGTCCCAGTGTAGGTGTGTGAATGAGATTGTGTACCAGTGTAGGTGTGTGAAGGGATGTGTGTCCCAGTGTAGGTGTGTGAATGGATGTTTGCCCCAGTTTAGGTGTGTGAATGAGTGTGTGTACCAGTGTAGGTGTGTGAAGGCATGTGTGTCCTAGTGTAGGTGTGTGAATGGATGTTTGTCCCTGTATAGTTGTGTGAATGAGTGTATGTACCAGTGTAGGTGTGTGAATGAGTGTGTGTCCCAGTGTAGGTGTGTGAATGGATGATTGTCCCAGTGTAGGTGTGTGAATGAGTGTGTGTCCCAGTGTAGGTGTGTGAATGGATGTGTGTACCAGTGTAGGTGTGAATGAATGTGTGGCCCACTGTAGGTGTGTGAATGGATGTTTGTCCCAGTGTAGGTGTGTGAATGAGTGTGTGTACCAGTGTAGGTGTTTGAACGAGTGTGTGTCCCAGTGTAGGTGTGTGAATAGATGTTTGTCCCAGTGTAGGTGTGTGAATGGATGTGTGTCCCAGTGTAGCTGTGTGAATGGATGTTTGTCCCAGTGTAGGTGTGTGAATGAGTGTTTGTCCCAGTGTAGGTGTGTGAATGAGTGTGTGTACCAGTGTAGGTGTGTGAAGGGATGTGTGTCCCAGTGTAGGTGTGTGAATGGATGTTTGTCTCAGTTTAGGTGTGTGAATGAGTGTGTGTACCAGTGTAGGTGTGTGAAATGGATGTTTGTCCCACTGTAGGTGTGTGAATGGATGTGTGTCCAAGTGTAGGTGTGTGAATGAATGTGTGTCCCAGTGTAGGCATGTGAATGGATGTTTGTCACAGTGTAGGTGTGTGAATGGATGTGTGTCCCTGTGTAGGTGTGTGAATGATGTTTGTCCCAGTGTAGGTGTGTGAATGATGTTTGTCACAGTGTAGGTGTGTGAATGAGTGTGTGTACCAGTGTAGGTGTGTGAAGGCATGTGTGTCCCTGTATAGTTGTATGAATGAGTGTATGTACCAGTGTAGGTGTGTGAATGAGTGTGTGTCCCAGTGTAGGTGTGAGAATGGATGATTGTCCCAGTGTAGGTGTGTGAATGAGTGTGTGTACCAGTGTAGGTGTGTGAAATTATGTGTGTCCCAGTGTAGGTGTGTGAATGGATGTGTGTCCCAGTGTAGGTGTGTGAATGGATGTTTGTCCCAGTGTAGGTGTGTGAATGGATGTGTTTCCCAGTGTAGGTTTGTCAATTGATTTGTGTCCCAGTGTAGGCATGTGAATGAATGTGTGTCACAGTGTAGGCGTGTGAATGAATGTGTGTCCTAGTGTAGGTATGTGAATGGATGTTTGTCCCAGTGTAGGTGTGTGAATGAGTGTGTGTCCCAGTGTAGGTGTGTGAATGAGTGTGTGTCCCAGTGTATGTGTGTGAATGAGTTTGTGTCCCAGTGTAGGTGTGTGAATGAGTGTGTGTCCCAGTGTAGGTGTGTGAATGGATGATTGTCCCAGTGTAGGTGTGTGAATGAGTGTGTGTACCAGTGTAGGTGTGTGAAATTATGTGTGTCCCAGTGTAGGTGTGTTAATGGATGTTTGTCCCAGTGTAGGTGTGTGAATGGATGTGTGTCCCAGTGTAGGTGTGTGAATGGATGTTTGTCCCAGTGTAGGTGTGTGAATGGATGTGTTTCCCAGTGTAGGTTTGTGAATTGATTTGTGTCCCAGTGTAGGCATATGAATGAATGTGTGTCACAGTGTAGGCGTGTGAATGAATGTGTGTCCTAGTGTAGGTATGTGAATGGATGTTTGTCCCAGTGTAGGTGTGTGAATGAGTGTGTGTCCCAGTGTAGGTGTGTGAATGAGTGTGTGTCCCAGTGTATGTGTGTGAATGAGTGTGTGTCCCAGTGTAGGTGTGTGAATGGATGTTTGTCCCAGTGTAGGTGTGTGATGGATGTGTGTCCAGGTTTAGGTGTGTGAATGGATGTGGGTCAGTGTATGTGTGTGAATGGATGTTTGACCCAGTGTAGGGGTGTAAATGAGTGTGTGTCCGTGTGTAGGTGTGTAAATGAGTGTGTGTCACAGGGTAGGTGTGTGAATGGATGTGTGTCCCAGTGTAGGTTTGTGAATGGATGTTTGTCCCAGTGTAGGTGTGTGAATGAGTGTGTGTACCAGTGTAGGTGTGTGAATGAATGTGTGTACCAGTGTAGGTGTGTGAAATGGATGTGTGTCCCAGTGTAGTTGTGTGAATGGATGTTTGTCCCACTGTAGGTGTGTGAATGAATGTGTGTCACAGTGTAGGTGTGTGAATGAATGTGTGTCCCAGTGTAGGTGTGTGAATGGATGTTTGTCCCAGTGGATGTGTGTGAATGAGTGTAAGTACCAGTGTAGGTGTGTGAATGGATGTGTGTCCCTGTGTAGGTGTGTGAATGGATGTTTGTCCCAGTGTAGGTGTGTGAATGAGTGTGTGTCTGAGTGTAGGTGTGTAAATGAGTGTGTGTCCCAGGGTAGGTGTGTGAATGGATGTGTGTCCCAGTGTAGGTGTGTGAATGGATGTTTGTCCCAGTGTAGGCGTGTGATTGGATGTGTGTCCCAGTGTAGGCGTGTGAATGGATGTGTGTCCCACTGTAGGTGTGTGAATGGATGTGTGTCGCAGTGTAGTTGTGTGAATGGATGTGTGTCCCAGTGTAGGTGTGTGAATGGATGTTTGTCCCAGTGTAGGTGTGTGAATGAGTGTGTGTCCCAGTGTAGGTGTGTGAATGGATGTGTGTTCCAGTGTAGGTGTGAATGAATGTGTGGCCCAGTGTAGGTATGTGAATGGATGTTTGTCCCAGTGTAGGTGTGTGAAAGAGTGTGTGTTCCAGTGCAGGTGTGTTAATGGATGTGTGTTCCAGTGTAGGTGTGAATGAATGTGTGGCCCAGTGTAGGTGTGTGAATGGATGTTTGTCCCAGTGTAGGTGTGTGAATGAGTGTGTGTACCAGTGTAGGTGTGTGAAATTATGTGTGTCCCAGTGTAGGTGTGTCAATGGATGTTTGTCCCAGTTTAGGTGTGTGCATGGATGTGTTTCCCAGTGTAGGTGTGTGAATGAGTGTGTGTCCCAGTGTAGGTGTGTAAATGGATGTGTGTTCCAGTGTAGGTGTGAATGAATGTGTGGCCCAGTGTATGTGTGTGAATGGATGTGTGTTCCTGTGTAGTGTAAATGAGTGTGTGTCCCAGTGTAGGCATGTGAATGAATGTGTGTCACAGTGTAGGCGTGTGAATGAATGTGTGTCCCAGTGTAGGTGTGTGATTGTATGTTTGACCCAGTGTAGGTGTGTGAATGAGTGTGTGTACCAGTGTAGGTGTTTGAATGAGTGTGTGTCCCAGTGTAGGTGTGTGAATGGATGTTTGTCACAGTGAAGGTGTGTGAATGAGTGTGTGTCTGAGTGTAGGTGTGTAAATGAGTGTGGGTCCCAGGGTAGGTGTGTGAATGGATGTGTGTCCCAGTGTAGGTGTGTGAATGGATGTTTATCCCAGTGTAGGTGTGTGATTGGATGTGTGTCCCAGTGTAGGGGTGCGAATGGACGTGTTTCCCAGTGTAGGTTTGTGAATGGATGTGTGTCCCAGTGTACTTGTGTGAATGGATGTGTGGCCTAAATAGATGTGTGTGAATGGATGTGTTTGCCAGTGTAGGTTTGTGAATGGATGTGTGTCCCAGTGTAAGCGTGCAAATGGATGTGTGTCGCAGTGTAGGCGATAGAATGGATGTGTGTCCCAGTGTAGGTATGTGAATGGATGTGTGACCCAGTGTAGGAGTGTGAATGGATGTGTGTCCCAGTGTAGGTGTATGAATGGATGTCTGTCCCAGTATTCACGTGTGAATGAATGTGTGTCCCAGTGTAGGTGTGTGAATGAGTGTGTGTAACAGTGTATGTGTGTGAAGGGATGTGTGTCCCAGTGTAGGTGTGTGAATGGATATTAGTCCCAGTGTAGCTGTGTAAATGAGTGTGTGTCCCAGGGTAGGTGTGTGAATGTATGTGTGTCCCAGTGTAGGTGTGTGAATGGATGTGTGTCCCAGTGTAGTTGTGTGAATGGATGTGTGTCCCAGTGTAGGTGTATGAATGGATGTGTGTCCCAGTGTAAGTGTGAGAATGAGTGTGTGTCCCAGTGTAGGTATGTGAATGGATGTGTGTTCCAGTGTAGTTGTGAATGAATGTGTGTCCCAGTGTAGGTGTGTGAATGGATGTTTGTCCCAGTGGAGGTGTGTGAATGAGTGTGTGTACCAGTGTAGGTGTGTGAATGAGTGTGTGTCCCAGTGTAGGTGTGTGAATGGATGTTTGTCCCAGTGTAAGTGTGTGAATGAGTGTGTGTACCAGTGTAGGTGTGTGGAATTATGTGTGTCCCAGTGTAGGTGTGTCAATGGATGTATGTCCTAGTGTAGGTGTGTGAATGGATGTGTGTCCCAGTGTAGTGTAAATGAGTGTGTGTCCCATTGTAGGCAGGTGAATGAATGTGTGTCACAGTGTAGGCGTGTGAATGAATGTGTGTCCCAGTGTAGGTATGTGAATGGATGTTTGTCCCAGTGTAGGTGTATGAATGAGTGTGTGTACCAGTGTAGGTGTGAATGAATGTGTGGCCCAGTGTAGTTATGTGAATGGATGTTTGTCCCAGTGTAGGTGTGTGAATGAGTGTGTGTACCAGTGTAGGTGTGTGAATGAGTGTGTGTCCCAGTGTAGGTGTGTGAATGGATGTTTGTCCCAGTGTAGGTGTGTGAATGAGTGTGTGTCCCAGTGTAGGTGTGTGAATGAGTGTGTGTACCAGTGTAGGTGTGTGAATGAGTGTGTGTCCCAGTGTAGGTGTGTGAATGGATGTTTGTCCCAGTGTAGGTGTGTGAATGAGTGTGTGTACCAGTGTAGTTGTGTGAAATTATGTGTGTCCCAGTGTAGGTGTGTCAATGGATGTATGTCCCAGTGTAGGTGTGTGAATGAGTGTGTGTAGCAGTGTATGTGTGTGAAATTATGTGTGTCCCAGTGTAGGTGTGTCAATGGATGTTTGTCCCAGTGTAGGGGTGTGAATGGATGTGTGTCCCAGTGTAGGTGTGTGACTGGATGTTTGTCCCAGTGTAGGTGTGTGAATGGATGTGTGTCCCAGTGTAGGCATGTGAATGAATGTGTGTCACAGTGTAGGCGTGTGAATGAATGTGTGTCCCAGTGTAGGTGTGTGAATGGATGTTTGTCCCAGTGTAGGTATGTGAATGAGTGTGTGTCCCAGTGTAGGTGTGTGAATGGATGTGTGTCCCAGTGTAGGTGTGTGAATGGATGTTTGTACCAGTGTAGGTGTGTGCATGGATATTTGTCCCTGTGTAGGTGTGTGAATGAGTGTGTGTACCAGTGTAGGTGTGTGAAATGGATGTTTGTCCCAGTGTAGGTGTGTGAATGGATGTTTGTCCCACTGTAGGTGTGTGAATGAATGTGTGTCCCAGTGTACGTGTGTGAATGGATGTGTGTCCAAGTGTATGTGTGTGATTGGATGTCTGTACCAATGTATATGTGTGAATGGATGCTTGTCCTAGTGTAGGCTTGTGAATATATGTCAGTACCAATACATGTGTGTATATGGATGCTTGTCCCAGTGTAGGCGTGTGAATGGATGTGTGGACCTGTGTAGGTGTGTGAATGGATGTGAGTCCCTGTGTAGACATGTGAATGGATGTGTGTTCCAGTGTAGGTGTATGAATGGATGTGTTTCCCAGTGTAGGTGTGTGAATGCGTGTGTGTCACAGGGTAGGTGTGTGAATAGATGTGTGACCCAGGGTGTGTGTGTGTTTGTGTGTGTGAATGGATGTGTGTCCAAGTGAAGATGTGTGAATAGATGTGTGTCCCAGTGTAGGTGTGCAAATGAATATGTGTCCCGGTGTAGGCGTGTGAATGGATGTATGTATCAGTGTAGGTGTGTGAATGTATGTGTCCCAGTGTAGGTGCGAACATGAAGTTTTGTCCCAGCACAGGTGTGTGAATGGATGTGTGCCCCAGTGTAGGCGTGTAAATGAATGTGAGTCCCGGTGTAGGCGTGTGAATGGATGTGTGGACCAGTGTATGTGTGTGAATGGATGCGTGTCCCAGTGTGGGCGTGTGAATAGATATGTAGCCCAGTTTAGATTTGTAAATGAATGTGTGTCCCTGTTTAGGTGTGTGAATAGATGTGTGGCCCCGTGTAGGTGTGTGAATGGATGTGTTTCCCAGTGTAGGTGTGTGAATTTGTGTTCCAGTGTAGACGTGTGAATGGATGTTTGTCCCAGTGTAGGTGTGTGAATGGATGTCTGTACCAATGTATGTGTGTGAGTGGATGCGTGTCCTATTGTAGGCGTATGAATGGATGTCTGTATCAATCTATGTGTGTGAAGGGATGCGTGTCCCAGTGTTGGCGTTTGAATGGATGTGTGGACCAGTGTAGGTGAGTGAATGGATGTTTTTCCCTGTGTAGACGTGTAAATGGATCTGTGTTCTAGTGTAGGTGTATGAATGGATGTGTTTCCCAGTGTAGGTTTGTGAATGCATGTGTGTCACAGTGTAGGCGTGTGAATGGGTGTATGTATCAGTGTAGGTGTGTGAATGTATGTGTGTACCAGTGTAGGTGTGTGAAATGGATGTTTGTCCCAGTGTAGGTGTGTGAATGGATATTTGTCCCAGTGTAGGTGTGTGAATGAGTGAGTGTACCAGTGTAGGTGTGTGAAATGGATGTTTGTCCCAGTGTAGGTGTGTGAATGGATATTTGTACCACTGTAGGTGTGTGAATGAATGTGTGTCCCAGTGTACGTGTGTGAATGGATGTGTGTCCAAGTGTATGTGTGTGATTGGATGTCTGTACCAATGTATATGTGTGAATGGATGCGTGTCCCAGTGTAGGCGTGTAAATGAATGTGTGTCACAGTGAAGGTATGTGAATGGATGTGTGTCCCAGTGTAGGCATCTGTATGGATATGTGTACCAGTGTAGGTGTGTGAATGGATGTGTTTCCCAGTGTAAGTTTGTGAATATATGTGTGTTCCAGTGTAGGTATGTGAATGGATGTGTTTCCCAGTGTAGGTGTGTGAATGTGTGTTCCTGTGTAGGTGTGTGAATGGATGTTTTTCCCAGTGTAGGTGTGTGAATGGATATGTGTCCCAGTGTAGACGTGTGTATGGATGTGTGTCCAAGTGTAGGTGTGCGAATGGATGTCTGTACCAATGTATGTGTGTGAATGGATGCGTGTCCAAGTATAGGCGTGTGAATGAATGTGTGGACCTGTGTAGGTGGTTGAACGGATGTGTTTCAATGTGTAGACGTGTGAATGGATGTGTGTTCCAGTGAAGGTGTATGAATGGATGTGTTTCCCAGTGTAAGTGTGTGAATGCATGAGTGTCACAGTGTAGGTGTGTGAAAGAATATGTGTCCTAGTGTAGGCGTGTGAATGGATGTATGTATCAGTGTAGGTGTGTGAATGTATGTGTTTCCCAGTGTAGGTGTGAAAATGAAGGTGTGTCCCAGCACAAGTGTGTGAATGGATGTGTGTCCAAGTGTATACCAGTGTAGCTGTTTTAATGTTTATGTGTCCGGTTGTAGGCGTGTACGTGAATGTCTGTCCCAGTGTAGGTGTGTGAATGGATGTCTGTACCAGTGTAGGCGTGTAAATGAATGTGTGTCCCAGTGTAGGTTTGTGAATTGATGTTTTTCCCAGTGTATGTGTGTGAATGGATGTGTGTCCCAGTTTAGGCGTGTGAATGGATGTGTGTCCCAGTGTAGATGTGTGAATGGATTGTGTGTGTTTCCCAGTTTAGGTGGGTGAATAGATGTGTGGCCATAGTGTAGGTGAGTGAATGGATGTCTGTAGCAGTGTATGTGTGTGAATGGATAAGTGTCCCAGTGTAGGCGTGTGAATGGATGTGTGTCCCAGTGTAGATGTGTGAATGGATTGTGTGTCCCAGTGTAGGTGTATGAATGAATGTGTGTCCCTGTGTAGGTGTATGAATGGATGTTTTTCCCTGTGTAGGCGTGTGAATGGATGTGTGTACCAATGTAAGTGAGTGAATGGATGTCTTTAGCAGTGTATGTGTGTGAATGGATGCGTGTCCTAGTGTAGGTTTGTGAATAGATACGTGGCCCAGTGTAGGTGTGTGAATGGTTGTGTGTCCCAGTGTAGGGGTGCGAATGGACGTGTTTCCAAGTGTAGGTTTGTGAATGGATGTGTGTCCCAGTGTATTTGTGTGAATGGAAGTGTGGCCAGAATAGATGTATGTGAATGGATGTGTTTCCTAGTGTAGTTTTGTGAATGGATGTGTGTCCCAATGTAGGTGTGCGAATGGATGTGTGTCCCAGTGTAGGCGTGTGAATAGGTGTGTGTCACAGTGTAGGTGTGTGCATGGATGTGTGTCCCAGTTTAGGTGTGTGAATGGATGTGTGTCCCAGTGTAGGTGTATGAATGTATGTGAGTCCATGTGTATGCGTGTGAATGGATGTGTGTCCCAGTGTAGGTGTCTGAAGGGATTTGTGTCCCTGTGTAGGTGTTTGAATGGATGTGTGTCCCAGTATAGGTGTGTGAATGGACGTGTTTCCCAGTGTAGGTTTGTGAATGGATGTACGTGTGTGAATGGATGTGTTGCCTGAAGAGATGTGTGTGAATTGATGTGTTTCCCAGTGTAGGTTTGTGAATGGATGTGTATCCGAGTGTAGGTGTGTAACTGGATGTGCGGCCCAGGGTGTGTGTGAGAATGGATGTGTGGCCAAGGTGTGTCTGTGAATGGGTGTATGTCCCATTGTAGGTGTGTAAATGAATGTGTGTCCAGTGTACGTGTGTGAATGGATGTGCGGCCCAGGGTGTGTGTGAGAATGGGTGTGTGGCCAAGGTGTGTGTGTGAATGGGTGTGTGTCCCAGTGTAGGTGTGCGAATGAATGTGTGTCCCAGGGTGAGTGTGTGAATGGATGTGTGTCCCAGTGTAGGCGTGTGATTGGATGTGTGGACAAGTGTAGGTGAGTGAACAGATGTATGTACCACTATATGTGTTCGAATGGATGCGTGTCCCAGTGTAGGTGTGTGAATGGATACGTGGCCCAGTGTATGTGTGTGATTGGATGTGTGTCCCAGTGTAGGGGTGCGAATGGACGTGTTTCCCAGTGTAGGTTTGTGAATGTATGTGTGTCCCAGTGTACTTGTGTTAATGGATGTGTGGGCTAAATAGATGTGTGTGAATGGATGTGTTTGCCAGTGTAGGTTTGTGAATGGATGTGTGTCCCAATGTAAGCGTGCGAATGGATGTGTGTCCCAGTGTAGGTTTGTGAATGGATGTCTCTCCCAGTGTAGGTGTGTGAATGAATGTGTGTGGATGGATGTATGTATCAGTGTAGGTGTGTGAATGGATATGTGTCCCAGTGTAGGCTTGTGGATGGATGTATGTATCAGTGTAGGTGTGTGGATGGATGTATGTATCAGTGTAGGTGTGTGAATGGATATGTGTCCAAGTGTAGGCTTGTGGATGGATGTATGTATCAGTGTAGGTGTGTGAATGGATGTGTGTCCCAGTGTAGGTTTGTAAATGAAGGTGCGTCCCAGTACAGGTTGGTGAATTGATGTGTCTGAATAGTACACGTGTCTGAATAGATGTGTGATCCAGTGTGATGGTGAATGGATGTGTGTCCAAGTGTAGGTGAGTAAATGGATGTGTGTCCCTGTGTAGTTATGTGAACGGATACATGTCCCAGTGTAGGCGTGTGAATGGATTGATGTATCAGTGTAGGTGTGTGAATGAATGTTTGTCCCAGTGTAGGTGTGTGAATGGATGTGTGTCCCAGTGTAGACCTGTGCATTTATGTGTTTCCCAGTGTAGGTGTATGAATGGATGTCTGTACCAATGTATGTGTGTGAGTGGATGCCTGTCCCAGTGTAGGCGTGTTAATGAATGTGTGGACCTGTGTAGGTGAATGAAAGGATGTCTGTACCAGGTATGTGTGTGAATGGATGCGTGTCACAGGGTAGGTGTGTGAATGGAAGTGTGTCCCAATGTATGTGTGTAAATGGATGTGTTTCCCAGTGTAGGTGTGTGAATGGATGATTTTCCCAGTGTAGTTGTGTGAATGGATGTGTGTCCCAGTGTAGGTCTATTCATGTATGTGTGTCCCAGTGTCGGTGTGTGAATGGATGTGTTTCTCAATGTAGTTGTGTGAATGAATGTGTTTCCCAGTATAGGTGTGTGAATGGATGTGTGTCCCAGTCTAGGTGTGTGAATGGATGTGTGTCCCAGTGTAGGTGTATGAATGAATGTGTGTCCCTGTGTAGGTGTATGAATGGATGTGTGTCCCAGTGTAGGTGTATGAATGAATGTGTGTCCCTGTGTAGGTGTATGAATGGATGTGTGTCCCAGTGTAGGTGTATGAATGAATCTGTTTCCCTGTGTAGGTGTATGAATGGATGTGTTTCTCAGTGTAGGTGTGTGAATGGATTTTATTTCCAGTGTAGATATGTGAATGGATGTCTGTCCAGTGTAAGTGTGTGAATGGATATGTTTCCCAGTGTAGGTGTGTGAATGAATATCTGTCCCAGTGTTGGGGTGTGAATGGATGTGTATCCCAGTGTAGGAGTGTGAATGCAATTCATATGAGTCTATTGTTGTTGACAGTTGTGCATAGCATTCAAATAAACTTTATTTCGATCACACAAACAAGAATGCATAAGACCTGTAGAGCAACACATCTATTAATATTAATGAGTTATACAACACAAACGTTCCGGTTTATCAAGTTTCAATTTACAACTTTTCCAAGACACTGATCATGGAGCCGAGTGTAGTGCACGTGCACACTGAATTATGGCAGTTTCATTTGTATTTAAATGGTCACCCATTATTTTTCCAGATCGCCTTTAGTCCATTTAAAGAAACTATCCTGCCAAATAACGACACAATTACACTACACAACCGTTTATCAAAAGGAATCGATGGTATCAGTGGGAATCGATGATATCAATCGGATTCGATTATATCAATGGGAATCTATGATATCAATGGGAATCTATGATATATATGGGAATCTATGATATCAATGGGAATCGATGATATCAATGGGAATCGATGATATCAATGAGAAACTATATCATTAACTATATTATTCATTTAGAGAATCGGTAGATTTTGTGTTTAACGTGATTTTATTTCTTGCTAACCATGTTATTTAGTTTTAAAGGTTAAAAAGTCTACATTTTGAGATGAAATGATCAAGAATGCAAACATGTGTTAAGCCCATAGCTCAAATAAATATCGCGTAATCGAAAACAGCAGTGAAAAATGAAAGCCTCTGATCACAAGATGATACTTCCGTATCTGTGACTTAGGTAGTTTCAGTAGTTAAACAGCTACTTGTATAAATATATAATTGTTTATAATGAATAAATACATTTTATTCATAGAGGTCATAGAAGCTTGTCAATTTGTATCTCACAAGCAATCTTATCTGAAGCCCTCTTAACGAAGAACACAAAGCTTGTATAAACAATAAAAAACTAAACATGTATCTACATGTACAAGTAGAAAAAGCACCTGCAGATAATAACTGACTGTAATGAAAGTGAAGAGTGCAAATATCAATTCATAAGGATCTATTAGTATGAATGCATGAATGTCTTTATTATTGAGGGTGACCCAATTAGCCAACACTAATCTCCCTTGGTGTCCTCTATAAAGTCATACAAATACAACGTAAAACATATATAGTATAACAAAACAGTGATATTCCCTTTGCATTATTGCGCCCAAGCAAATACATAGCACGCACACATATTACAACCATATACACACTCATTCTTTATATATATACATAATCATATACATGGTCTGAGGTGGTGGTTTGCATAATAAAGTACCACACAGTACACAAGATGTCAATAATTATCTAAAACTAACACTACGTGAACACAGTTAGATGTAAAGGTTTAGTATAGTAAATGTGAATAATCAAGTACCTCCATTCCGACCGAATAGAACCGACTATGTAAATGAATGTATTAACAATACTATTGACGTTCAAACAACCCTGAAGATTGGCTTTCTATGTTACCTCCATTCCGACCGAAAATAACCGCATATGTAATTAGAAAAAAAAAAATCGTCTCTTTTTGCTGAATCTATTTTGGTTACTTTTCTTGCGATTAAAATCCCCTAAAGATTGAAATCCGATATTCGCTTAACTATACGTTTGAATAACTTCATAAAACATCTTCTATTACCTCATCGTAAGATACAACGAGGCCCGGCATTCACACCTAATATGCTTTAATAGCACGATACGTTATATAGCACGATACTTTATATAGCACGATACTTTATATAGCATGATACTTTATATTTATATAGCACGATACTTTATATAGCATGATACTTTATATAGCATGATACTTTATATTTATATAGCACGATACTTTATATAGCATGATACTTTATATAGCACGATACTTTATATAGCACGATACTTTATATAGCACGATACTTTATGTAGCACGATACTTTATATAGCATGATACTTTATATAGCACGATACTTTATATAGCATGATACTGTATATTTATATAGCACGATACTTTATGTTGCACGATACTTTATATAGCATGATACTTTATATTTATTTAGCACGATACTTTATATAGCATGATACTTTATATAGCATGATACTGTATATTTATATAACACAATACTTTATATAGCATGATACTTTATATTTATATAGCACGATACTTTATATAGCATGATACTTTATATAGCATGATACTTTATATAGCACGATACTTTATATAGCATGATACTTTATATAGCATGATACTTTATATAGCACGATACTTTATATAGCATGATACTTTATATAACACGATACTATATATAGCATGATACTGTATATTTATATAGCACGATACTTTATATAGCACGATACTTTATATAGCATGATACTTTATATTTATATAGCACGATACTTTATATAGCATGATACTTTATATAGCATGATACTGTATATTTATATAACACAATACTTTTTATTGTATACTTTCATATTGTCCCGTTTAGTTTGCATTGAGCTAAGCGTGCACAATTTTACGATATTGCACGCATTGATATTGCACGGGAACTTTTGCTCGTGCTTGCTAAGAGCCGCGAAATAGAAATAAGGAACTACTTTCAAATAAAATTAACGGAATCCTTCCTATAGTGTCAACAAAAAAATACGAGTTTTTTTACAACCTTTTATGGCAAAAATTGATAAAATAATTCAAATGGTCACTCACCCACTGTTTTTAACGTTATCGAATGGTAAACAAACTTCAGAAAATCCCTTGATGTTTTTAATGACGTCATCCGACGTCGACGTCGTTTTCGCGCAAAATAATCATCCACACAAAATGAAACTGAATGGCAAGATAGGAATTCAATCAAAAGCTATAAAAAATAACACAAATACAATGAAAAGTAATAGTCATACAATTAACATTGATCAAAAACAATATGAAAGTATACAATAAAAAGGTTATTGAATTTGTATGGCTAAATATTACTTGGAACGAATTGTTTTGGCAAAGGACGACGAGCTTGCGAGCTTGCGAGTCGTCCTGCGCCAAAACAACGAGTTCCAAGTAATATTTAGCCATACAAATTCAATAACATTTTTATTGAATACTTTCATATTGTTTTTGATCAATGTTAGTTGTATGACTATTACTTTTCATTGTATTTGTGTTATTTTTATAGATTTTTATTGAATTCCTATCTTGCCATTCAGTTTCATTTTGTGTGGATGATTATTTTGCGCTAAAACGATGTCGTCGTCGGATGACGTCATTAAAAACATCAAGCGATTTTCTGAAGTTTGTTTACCATTCGATAACGTTAAAATCAGTGGGTGAGTGAACATTTGAATTATTTTATCAATTTTTGCCATAGAAGGTTTAAAAAAAACTCGTATTTTTTTGTTGACACTATAGGAAGGATTCCGTTATTTTTATTTGAAAGTAGTTCCTTATTTCTATTTCGCGGCTCTTAGCAAGCACGAGCAAAGGTTCCCGTGCAATATCAATGCGTGCAATATCGTAGATTATTTTATACTTTCAAATTGTCCCGTTTAGTTTGCATTGAGCTAAGCGTGCAATATTCGACGATATTTTATGGCAAAAAATTGATAAAATAATTCAAATGGTCACTCACCCACTGTTTTTAACGTTATCGAATGGTAAACAAACTTCAGAAAATCGCTTGATGTTTTTAATGACGTCATCCGACGTCGACGTCGTTTTCGCGCAAAATAATCATCCACACAAAATGAAACTGAATGGCAAGATAGGAGTTCCATCAAAAGCTATACAAATAACACAAATACAATAAAAAGTAATAGTCATACAATTAACATTGATCAAAAACAATATGAAAGTATACAATAAAAAGGTTGAATTTGTATGGCTAAATATTACTTGGAACTCGTTGTTTTGGCGCAGGACGACTCGCAAGCTCGTCGTCCTTTGCCAAAACAACTCGTTCCAAGTAATATTTAGCCATACAAATATGGCTAAATATTACTTGGAACTCGTTGTTTTGGCGCAGGACGACTCGCAAGCTCGTCGTCCTTTGCCAAAACAACTCGTTCCAAGTAATATTTAGCCATACAAATGCAATAACCTATAATATTGCACGCTAAGCTCAATGCAAACTAAGCGGGACAATATGAAAGTATACAATAAAGCACGATACTTTATATAGCATGATACTTTATATAGCATGATACTTTATATTTATATAGCATGATACTTTATATAGCATGGTACTTTATATAGCACGACACTTTATATAGCACGATACTTTATATAGCACGATACTTTATATAGCATGATACTTTATATAGCATGATACTTTATATTTATATAGCACGATACTTTATATAGCATGATACTTTATATAGCATGATACTTTATATAGCACGATACTTTATATAGCATGATACTTTATATTTATATAGCATGATACTTTATATAGCATGATACTTTATATTTATATAGCACGATACTTTATATAGCATGATACTTTATATTTATATAGCATGATACTTTATATAGCACGATACTTTATATAGCACGATACTTTATATAGCATGATACTTTATATAGCACGATACTTTATATAACATGATACTTTATATTTATATAAGACGATACTTTATATAGCACGATACTTTATATAGCACGATACTTTATATAGCATGATACTTTATATAACGCGATAATTTATAATGTAGTTTCATGAAGCGTTATATATTTCTGCAGGTAATATGTATATATGTTGTTTTAACTTTGACTGAAGTGATGTTCTTTATTTAAGCTGTCGACATTCTCTTACGTGTTAACACTCATGTCGACAATATCTTATGTGTTAGCACTGTTGTCGACATTCTGATATTCACTTCTAGGTTCGCCTCGTTGCTGACTTTCATGTGTTGGCTAGTTGTTAACTTTCTATTATGTGTTAACACCGTAGTCGACATTCTGACATTCTGACATTCTCTCATATGTTAGCTTCATTGTTGACCCTTTCTCATGTGTTATCATCCTTGAGGAACTTCTTTAATGTGTCAGCATAGTTGTAGACATCCTGGCATTCTCTAACTTTGTTAAGCATCGTAGTCGACATTGTCTCAAATGGAAGCATCGTTGCCGACATTATCGCATGTGTTAGCACCATAGTCGACAGCTGGTGCCGTTATCGACATCGTAATATCATGTGTTACAACCGTAAGTCGACAGTTAGAACCGTTATCGAAGTTATATCATGTATCAGTACCTTAGTCCAGTTAGTGCCGTTGTCGACGTTCTACCATGTGCCAGCACCGTAGTCGACAGTTAGTATCGTTGTCGACGTCATATTATGTGTTAAACCCGTAGTCGGCAGATAGTTACGTTGACCACGTAAAACCATGTGTGAGAACAGTATTCGACCAGTTAGTGCGGATGTCGATTTCATATCATGTGTTGATAACGTATTCGATAGTTAGTGCCGTGGTCGACGCTATATCATGTGTTGGCACCGTAGTTGACAGTTAGTGCCGTTGTCGACGTAATATCATGTGTTAGAATCATAGTCGACAGTTAGAGCCGTTGTCGATACCATATCATTGGTTAATACCGTAGACGACAGTCAGTGCCGATATCGAAGTAATATCATATGTTAGAACTGTTGTCGACAATTAGAGCCGTTGTCGATGGCATACCATGGGTTACTACCGTAGTCGACAGTTAATGCCATTGTCGACGTTATATCATGAGTTAGCACATTAGTCGACCGTTAGTGCCGTTGTCGACGTAATATGATCACTTTCATACTATCTTTGTTAAACTTGTTAAAAAGTTTATCAAAAGAGGTTATGACCCTATCATTTTGCAACGTACTGCATGCTTGGTGGTGGACCCTTTTACAGTTCACCGCTATGCTTTCCTCTTTAATTGTACGATGACCGGACAGGCTGTGGACCCTATGATGACGCCTACCTAAAGCCCATTGGGACGGTGGCGTTTGATGTTTGTCCATGATCTTTCTTGTCGTGCCCTTAATGGTTTATTCTCTTACAGCTCTGGCTTCTGCAAAGTCATTGAGTACCTTCATTGTGGCTTTCTAGGCTATTGTTTTTTTGTATTATATTTACACGAGCATATTTGTGTTTTACTTATATTGCCTATTGATGCTGCCTTGTTGGTTAGAGATTAGATCATGGCGGGGATTTCTTTATTTACACTGTCCTGTTTTAATGGGATGACAGTAGGGTAAGTGTGAGGTTTGGTGCACCCTAGAACCGGTTTAAACCCCCAGTGGCCTACTTTGCCACTGACCGTTCCAAGGCGGTAGCCCTATTGTCAACCCTTTTTGTGTTTGTGATGTCGTTTGCATTTATTATTGCTTTTGCCTTCTTGTTTGTCTGTTTGCGTGTTTGTTTCTGTGTTTTGAGGTTGACTGTCCTCCTTGAATGCTACTTTCCCTGTCCGATCTTTTTATATTTCTTAGAATCATAGTCGACAGTTAGATCCGTTGTCGATACCATATAATTGGTTAATACCTTAGTCGACAGTTAGTGCCGATATCGAAGTAATATCATATGTTAGAACTGTAGTCGACAATTAGAGCCGTTCTCTATGCCATACCATGGGTTACTACCGTAGTCGACAGTTAGTGCCATTGTCGACGTTATATCATGAGTTAGCACATTAGTCGACCGTTAGTACCTATGTCGACGTTATATCACGAGTTAGCACCGTAGTCGAAAGTTAGTGTCGTTGTCGGCGTTATATCATCTGTTTGTACCGTAGTAGATAGCTAGTGCCATTGTCGACGTTATATCACGAGTTAGCACCGTAGTCGACAGTTAGCGTCGTTGTCGACGTTATATCATCTGTTTGTACCGTAGTAGATAGTTAGTACCGATGTCGATGTTATATCATGTGTTTGTACCGTATTCGACAGTTAGTGCCAGGTCGACGTCACATCATATATATATGGAATCCTGTTCGTGCCATATTAGAACCTCGTATTTTCGGGTCGAAATCACGAAAATCGACGCGAAAACCCGTTAATCATCGTCGTGTTTTCGAGTAAAATTTCGTAGTTTGCTATAAAATCTGGCAGGTCGAAAACACGAAAATTTATATTTAAAACCTCGCGTTTTCACGTTTTCGCCCCAGGACGATTTTGACGAGAGATTATTTTGCCGAGACAAATATACGGGACTAAATGTTCGTCTTTGTTTACATCATCACCGTACGCATTTCCCGCCAGTCACACTACAAAATCCTGTTCGTGCCATATTAGCACATTAGTCGACAGTTAGTGCCATTGTCGACGTTATATCACGAGTTAGCACCATAGTCGATAGTCGCGAGGATGATTAACGGGTTTTCGCCCTAGTAATTGAACGTAAAAAGTTTGGCGCTTAAACGCGACGCGAAAACCCGTTAATCATCGTCGTATTTTCGAGTAAAATTTTGTAGTTTGCTATAAAACTGGCAGGTCGAAAACACGAAATTTTAGATTTAAAACCTCGCGTTTTCGCGTTTTCGCCCCAGGACGATTTTGACGAGAGATTATTTTGCCGAGACAAATATATGGGACGAAATGTTCGTCTTTGTTTACATCCAATCGGAACTCTTCGCCAATTTCCGTACTCGGGAATAGTGGCTCGGAGAGTATTGGGTGCCGCTCAATGGTTTTTTGCATCAAAATGCAGCATTTGGTTCGGTTTTCGATTGTAGCTCTCCGCAAAATAGTGCTCTTCTATATGATGTTGTATTGATGAAAATATTGCAGATAAGTGAGTGATTTTGATCAATTTCTTGATATTTTATCGCTATGACCGATAAATTATACTTTTTAACAAAATAAATCCCGTAGTTGAAATCAAGACGTTTCGGCCCCAAACAGTTCGTTCGGTCCCAAACAGTTCGTTCCATATAATGACTGACAGTTTGGAAGCATTTGTTGAGTTTTCCAAATATATACTTTAATATTACGGTTGAATTGAAGGGAAAGGAGGAAGAGACATTGTAATTATGATTATATCATATTATGGGAGTGATTGTTTACTGTTTTGTCAGTCGAGAGTGATATGTCAGCTGCATGCATATATGAACTTGATATTGTATCAGTAAATCAATTAATAAAACTCTAAACAAAGAAAGATATGACTCATGAAGTCCATACTGACGTCCATGGCGTCCATGGTACTTGATATATTGTTAAATTACGCTTATATGGTCTGCAAGTATATATTTTTTCTCCAATCCACAGACATTAGGGTACACCTTTGACATGAGGGTTAGTTTATTGCAAGATATATATCTTATACATATATCATCTAGTGAAAACATTCCAGATATCATATATTTAATATAAACAATATGAAAATAGTTTATTTAACACTATGTGATCAATGATTACATCATTTTATTTTATAAGGGCTTCTTGAAGCCTCAAACATTTTTAAAATGTTTAAATTTCATTCGGAGGCTCTAGTGTGTTTTACAAAAGATGGTTTACAGGAGGAATAACTTTTATCAATGACATTTTAAACAAAAATGGAAATCTTTATTCATACATAGAATTGAATGAACACTATAATATACAGTCCAATTTTCTTGAATATGAAGGTATTATAACTGCTGTCAGGAATTATTTGGCAAACCTGAATATTGTGCATCTAGCCTGTAACAGCCAAACCCTATTCGTCCACTAATCCTATCCTTAATTCTACAAAATGAGAAAGGATGTCGAAACATATATGACATCATGATTAGAAATAATGTATATCCCAAAGCATTAAGTAAATGGAAAAATGAAGAAATGTTCCAAACTTTGAATTTGAAAGATTATATGCCTTACCTTATAAAATAACAAAAGATCCTAAGTTACCTTGGTTTAATTTAAAATCAACCATAGGATATTTGGAACAAATTACCTTTTATCTAAAATGAATATTATTAATAACGATATGTGCAGCTTTTGCAAAGATACACCTGAAACTATCCAACATCTGTTTTGGAACTGTGGAGCAGTAAAAGAATTCTGGTCAAAACTTCAAACTTATCTTACAGAAAAATGCAATACAGCAACTTTAGCAGAAACAGATATTTTTATTTGGAAATAGTAAATTTAATACTGTTTTGAGCAAAATCATCATGCAAGCAAAACTTTACATTTATCGAAACAAGATGCAACGTCAAATTCCACAGCTTAACCTTTTTAAAACGTATATAATATCTTTATACAAAGTTGAGAAACTAATCGCATATAACAACTTAAAAATGAATACGTTTGAAACCATGTGGAGTCAATGCCTTGCTAGTATCATGAGTATAGAGACAATTTACTTTGTTGATTTTTCCAGTATCAAACTGTAGCAAATAAACTTAATGTTTTCATTCTGGGACATGCAAAGCTTAGCTTACTAATTAGAAATAACATACCCTTGCTTATATCTTGATCTTCCTTAATCAACCTTCTTGCTTTTTATAGAAAAAAATAAATTTTGGAAGTTGTTTATATTAATCCTTTAAAACTATCCTAAAACATTGTCCTTTGATAATGGATTTATATACAGATATATTACACAGTATGGGTTATTGTTTTTTTCTCTTTCCAAAAACAAAATATGAGAAAAAATCAGTGTAGCATGAAACAATGTTAATTTTTGATACTATAACATTAAAATTATCTGTGTAAAGCAAGTCTGTATGTATTGACAATGTGGGTTTTACACCGGGTTTTGAAACAAAAAATAATTTCTTTAGGGCTGGCATGGCGCAGTCGGTAGCGCGGCGGATTTGTAACCGGAGGCCCCAGGTTCAATCCTCCGTGGCGCCACTGAGTTTCGTCGGTGTGTTCTTGACCAAGACACTTTCCGTTAGCCTCGTCCGACGGATGGGGACGTAAACCGGGCAGTACCGTGTATCGGTCTATCCTCCGAGCACGTTAAAAAAACATAGGAATCTATTTGATAATAAGAGTAGGGCACGGTCCTCGGATTCCTCGGGAAGGCCCCTCTCTCTGGGGCAGCTCTAAATAACCTATACTGTGTTGATGAGCCGTTAAACAACATTCGTTTCAATTCAATTCATACATTTATTATTGTTTTTTCCCCATAACCTAGCACTAGTCCTTCATAATAAGACTTTGCATTTTGTATACCGTATTTCACATTTTGTGTCTCTTTTTTTTGTCTTTTTATTTTTTACCTTTTTTTGTATTTTGCCTAAATGTGAACAGTAGTCAATATGAAAAAATAAAGATCACAATAATGAAGATTAAACGTGAAAAAAGCTACTGTATGATATCTAAAAATGGATATATATTTACATAATTGTTATAAACTTCCATTCTTGGCATTGATCTCAGCTCTCTGAAGCGCCCAGTGAAAAGATGGAGCTATTATTTTTCAACATTTCAATTAAAGACACACCCGGTTAAAATGAGATACCGGTAATAAATATAATAACAGTCGTGAAAGAAAAGAATGTAGTTAAAACGACCACTCGTTAGTCTCTGTTTGGCTACCAAGATTTAAAGGGCAAAGGTCATAGCAAAAAGAGAAGAATATTGACAAAAGAGGGCCTCAGGGAAGATTTTTGTAAATATATGGTAAACATATTTAAAAAAGACCTATTATTGTAGCAAAATAACATTGTTTTTCATTTTAAGACCAAAGGGTAATATAATAGGGCCTTAAAGATGATGAATTGAAAAGAGGGCCTCAGGGAAGATAATTTTACTAACTGGGCGACTGTCTTCTAAGAGCATTCAATGCATTACAATATTAGGTAAAATATTTTATAAGAGGCTAATTATTGCAAAACCAAAAGAGGGAAACGGCTTTCAAAGACGAAAAGAGGGCCTCGTGAAAGATTTTATTGCTAAATGGGCCATTGTCTTGTAATAGCTTCTTTCCCTCGTGGTCGTTTCCAGACATGCTGTAACTTATGATATTCGATTGTTTAAATTGAATTTGATTTCATTGAATTAAATTCAAAAGTTTGAAATACTAGAAATGCTTAATCCAGCTCTTTTTCCAAACAAATTTTACTCCCACCAGGATTTGATCCTGGGTCTTCTACCCTCAAAGGGTAGATGTGTTTACCGATTACACCATAGAAGTGGTACATGTTTGTACTAAGAGCAAATGAATTAAAAAATTAAACTGAAGTTTCTAATTTCACAGCAAAGTAGTTAAACTAGATTTAGCCCTGGCAACAGGGATTCATTTTGAATACCAAACAATTTGACGAGGGATCAACAAAGTCAGTGTCACATATTGCAAATACAAATTAATGCAAAACTTACCGAATATAACACCATTTTAACCGATAATTTTGATCGGCAATTGGCTACTAATGACAACCCTGACGCCTATTTGTTGTGCTTATAATATAAAGCAAATATAAATATGTGCCTAATAAATACATAATTTTATATATGCAATTAATATAACATTTAAGCATGAAATGATTTAGATGTGAGTTGGCTGATGGGAGTCATCTGACGGATAGCTGGCAACATCCGTAAGATGAGGGTCATCAACATGAACCTGGTGGTTCAGTAAATCGGTTGGCTGGTTGTTTGAATGATTTACGTCATTTTTAGCACATGTTAGGCAATATATGATCATCGATATCATCCATGGTGGGGGCACACCACTTTTTCCTGGGTAGAAATAGTAGTGTATATCTTCTGCCCATCTGAAAGGACATGCTTTTTTATTTATTCCAACTCGCAGTGAGAGAGGCGAGGTTTCAAGCCATGTATGCAGTAAATCGGTTTCAAACCATCCAAGCCACGGATGCAGTAAATCGGAATCAACCTTCTCAGCACATTAAACATAACATTTAGGGCACTGCTACCCAATTCAGATGTAACCTTTCTTAATTTTTTTTGGGCCCATTAACTTCTAGGTATGGTTACAGGGCCGTCGATCTGCCGATTTTGCGTCCGGTAACCGGACGCATTCCCCCCTCCAAAAAATATGTTTTTTTCTCCCATTTCAGACTCAAAATTCCCCCCCTGAAAAAACAAAACTTCTGGTACGTAAAATATTGAGTACGAACTGTATTTAATACAAATAAAACTTATAGACTATTTAAAACAATGATTATAATCAAAATTATGGCCACAAAATAATTCCCCCTTTCCTGTAAAAACACGCTAAAATTCCCCCACCTAAGGGTCGCAGTCCCCTAAAACAGATCGACGGCCCTGGGTTATATAAAATGTGTAACCTGTTGCTATAAATACTAAAATAATTTCCTCTGCTTTAACAAGGGCGTGCAACCTTCTACTAGATACGTATCATACGATGTATCTGTAGGCAGCATTAAAAAAAATTAGTGACTGTCCCGTTCATTTGTTTTGTACAATTTAAACAGAATTAATTTGGTGCATATAGTATATATAAACCATCACGGTCTCTTTCAGCATAAATCCACGTATATAAATGATGTCACGGTCTCTTTCAGCGTAAATCCACGTAAATAAATGACGTCACCGTCTCTTTCAGCTTAAATCCATGTAATAAATGACGTCACCGTCTCTTTCAGCGTAAATCCACGTATATAAATGACGTCACCGTTTCTTTCAGCGTAAATCAACATAAAAAATGATGTCACCGTCTCTTCCAGTGTGAATCCACATATAGTAACTTCACTGTTAATTTAAGGATGAATTTGCATATAATAACTTCACTGTTTAATATTTCCAGGGTAGATTTGCCGCATATATATATATTAACTCTCAGTGTTAATTTCCGGGTAAAAATTTGCATATATAGTAACTTCAGTGTTAATTTCAGGTGAATTCAGGGACTTCTCTGTTAATTTCAGGATAAATTTGCATATATAGTAACTTCACTTATCAATTTTAGAAAAAAATAGTCAATAGAAAGAATAAAAATAAAAATATAAGAACGATTTTAAATGCATGGGTTGACATTAATTACTGTAAACAGTATCAGAGATAGAATTATGAAATGAATGTTTTTTCAGCGTAAATCCGCATGTTTAGAATCTTCAGTCAATTTCCGGATAAATCCATACGTATAAATAATTTCACTGTCTCTTTTTGTGTAAATCCCACTAAATAAACAATTTCAACATCCCTTTTAGTATCAAGTCGCAGTGATAAACCATGTCACTGTCTCTTTCAGCGTAATTCCGTCTGTACAAATGATTTCACCGTCACTGACTTTCAGTGTTTCTCCACACATATTATTAATAACTTCAATGTCACTTTCTAGATTAATCCAGATGTATAAATAACTTCTAATTTTTATTTTCTGTTTTAAATCTATGTATTTAAATATATCAATATAACGTTAAGACCCGTTTAAGGAATTTTCACAGACATATTCTAACTATCTGGGTTCTATTAATTACGGGTGGGGGTGTTCCTGGTGGTGTTCCTTGTTGTTCCAGGCAGTGTTCCCTTTATTGCGAGTTTCTTTTTCCCATATCCCCGTGCCACTAAAGCAAGTCTCCACTCCTCAAATGACGACTCTACCAGGGTCGTCATTAAGAGGTGGGAGGCGGGGATTTCTCCCTGCTACTTTGACTGTTCTACCTGGCTACTATAAATACTTTTACTAGTATTTTATACAAGTATCAATAAAAATACCCGGCTATTCTGCTCTGGGTGTCGCTTACTTATAAAGGTAATGACACCCCTGCTCTACCGTGCCCTCTATATATTGGTGGGGCGTATGATCAGATCATTGATACCATGATCATGATGCCCATGGGCCATGGCATGTGCTCGCACTTTATTTAGTTTTAGATGAAGAAGAGGTGAAACTCTTATAAATTAAGAAGCGCCCACGTTTGACGGGAATCACCATTTTGTTTACCTTAGTATGAATACATTATTATATCAGGAATCTCTATGAATACTCCCTGATAAAACAAATAAATATGTTTCGCATTTTCGGAACTTGCCAGCAGTCGCCATTTTGTTTATCTTATAATTGAAGAGATCGCTACTGCAGAGTTGTCGTTTCTCGAAAATAGTTCAATATGGCGTCGAGTACTCTCCGAGTCGGATTCCCGAGTGACGGAATCCGACGAGGCAGTTCCGATTGTGTTTACATCATCACCGTACGCATTTTCCGCCAGTCACACGGGTCATAAGTATGTACTCGGCAAAATGGTCCGGAGGCGAAAACACGAGGTTTTAAATGTAAAATCTCGTGTTTTCGTATTTTCGACTTGACAAATTTGATAGCAAAACTACGAAAATTAACACGAAAACACGATAATGATTAACGGGTTTTCGAGTCGCATTTTTGCGCAAAACGTCGAGTTTCCGCGTTTTCGCGTTAAATTACTAGGGCGAAGACCCGTTAATCATCCCCGCGTTTTCGTGTTTTCGCCCGAAAACACGAGGTTCTTATATGGCATGGAACAGGATTCCACACACGGTCATAATTATGTACTCGGCAAAATGGTCCGGAGGCGAAAATGCGAGGTGTTAAATATAATTTTTCGTGTTTTCGTGTTTTCGACCTGCCAGATTTTAAAGCAAACTATGAAATTTTACTCGAAAACACGACGATGATTTTCGCGTTCAATTACTAGGGCGAAAATCCGTTAATCATCCTCGCGTTTTCGTGTTTTCGACCCGAAAACACAAGGTTCTAATATGGCACGAACAGGATTCCGTATCTATAGAGTTTAATTAACATTGTTTCCGTGATACGGGAAATAATTTCCGAGTGAGAAAGATTCTTGCGATATTGAAACTCGTGCGCAAGTTTCTAGCGCACGCGTTTCTATATCGCAAAAAATCTTTCTCACGAGGGAATTATTTTCCGTATCATGACAACAATGCTAAATGAACTATATAGTATATATTCCGTGATGAATTTCTTTCCAATCGTCAATATTTTTACACCAGTTTGCAAGAGAACGCCAAGAGACGTTACGTCATACAAACAAAACAAGTGCAACCGGAACTCTTCGTTAATTGCCGTAATCGGTATTTCCTAGTGGCGGAATCTGACGACAACGTCCGTAAAACAATCTGAACGTCATTTGGCGTTCCCGCTACTGACGGAAAAGGCCAAGCAATGTTCCGTACTGCGAAATAACTCCCACTGGGATTAGAGCAAACGAGTAGATATAGCTTATCTTATCCCAGTATTTCCTATACAAATCACAGAGAAATATGTAATATGTTGGTATCGTAGTCGATAGTTAGTGCCGTTGTCGATGTTATACCATGATGTAGCACCGTAGTTGACAGTTCGTGCCACGTCGACGTCATATCATTTGGTCTCACACCTCAATTAATTTTCCCATAGGGTTACTGTACAGCCTTTTCCAACATCTGAGCTTCAAAGCAGGGCAGCAGATATTGTTGTTGGTTTAATATCTTCAGTATAGCCAAGACCAGTAATTTAAAACAATAAAATACATAAGTTAGCCAGGTTGAGTTTTTTTTCTCGCTCATGTTTTGTGACCTCTATGGAAAATACAAAATCATAAACTATCTAGCTGAATATGCGGTGCTGCGGTCAAACACTTCTGAAATTTGAAATAAACCTGATATCAACATGGGATTTTCTGTATCATCTGTCTTTTACACTGCAGATGTATGCTAAGCAAAGAAAAAACATTTTTCAAGTTAAAAATTGCCTAAAATTGAGAAAAAAATATAATTATTTTCTGTCTAGGTCCGTGAACTTTAAGGGTAGATAATAGAGGTATGAGACCATTTGTTAGAACCGTAGTGGACAGTAAGTGTCGTTGTCGACGTAATGTCATGTTTTAGCTCCGAACCCGACATTTAGCCCGTTGTAGACGATTTATATTATGTGTTATCTCATGTGTTAGAACAACCATCGACATTTAATCAGATTTAAGCACATTTGTCGACATTATTTCTTGTGTAAACGCCCTTGTCGTCAGTATATCATATGTAAGCTCTCTTGTCGGCAGTATTTTATGTGTTATAGCCGTTGTCTATATTATCTCATGTGTTAGTGTCCTTGTATACAGTATCTCATGTGTTAGAGCCGTTGTCTACAGTATCTCATGTGTTAGTGTCCTTGTCTACAGTATTTTATGTGTTAGTGTCTTTGTCTGCAGTATCCCATATGTTAGTGTGCTTGTATACAGTATCTGATATGTTAAAACCATTGTCTACAGTATCTGATGTGTTAGTGTCGTTGTCTACAGTACACAATGTGTTAGTGTCATTGTATACAGTATCTGATGTGTTAGTGTC
Source organism: Cyrtodaria siliqua (assembly GCA_037043455.1). Lineage (NCBI taxonomy): Eukaryota > Metazoa > Mollusca > Bivalvia > Adapedonta > Hiatellidae > Cyrtodaria > Cyrtodaria siliqua. Next base: position 95,274 of record JAWPHD010008411.1, read on the forward strand.
CTTGTCTACAGTATCTGATGTGATAGTATCCTTGTATACAGTATCTTATGTGCCAGTGTCCTTGTCTACATATATCCCATATGTTAGTGTCCTTGTATACAGTATCGTATGTGTTAGAACCATTGTCTACAGTATCTCATCTGTTAGAACCGTTGTCTACAGTATCTCATGTGTTAGAGTCCTTGTATACAGTATCTCATGTGTTAGTGTCCTTGTATACAGTATCTAATGTGTTAGTGTCCTTGTCTACTTATCCTATATGTTAGTGTCCTTGTATAGAGTATCTCATGTGTTAGAACCAGTGTCTACAGTGTCTCATGTGTTAGAACCGTTGTCTACAGTATATCATGTGTTAGAGTCCTTGTATACAGTATCTCATGTGTTAGTGTCCTTGTATACAGTATCTCATGTGTTAGAACCATTGTCTACAGTATCTCATGTGTTAGAGTCCTTGTATACAGTATATCATGTGTTAGTGTCCTTGTATACAGTACCTTATGTGTTAGAACCATTGTCTACAGTATATCATGTGTTAGAACCATTGTCTACAGTATCTCATGTGTTAATGTCCTTGAATAAAGTATCTCATGTGTTAGAACCGTTGTTTACAGTATCTCATGTGTTAGTGTCCTTGAATAAAGAAGATCATGTGTTAGAACCATTGTCTACAGTATCTCATATATTAGTGGCCTTGTATACGGTATCTCTTGTGTTAAAGTAATTGTCTACAGCATATCATCTGTTTGTGTCATTGTCTACAGTATATCATGTGTTAGTGTTCTTGTCTACATTATCACATATGTTAGTATCCTTGTATACAGTATCTGATATATTAGAACCATTGTCTATAGTATATAATGTGTTAGAGCCGTTGTCTGCAGTATCTCATGTGTTAGTGTCCTTGTCTACAGTATATCATGTGTTAGTGTCATTGTATACAGTATCTGATATATTAGAACCATTGTCTACAGTATCTCATGTGTTAGAGTCCTTGTATATATTATATCATGTGTCAGTTTCCTTGTATACAGTACCTGATGTGTTAGAACCATTGTCTATAGTATATAATGTGTTAGAGCCGTTGTCTACAGTATGGCATGTGTTAGTGTTCTTGTATACAGTAGATCATGTGTTGGTGTCCTTGTCTACAGTATTTCATGTGTTAGTGCCCTTGTCTACAGTATCCCATATGTTAGTGTACTTGTATACAGTATCTCATGTGTTAGAGTCCTTGTATACAGTATATCATGTGTTAGTTTCCTTGTATACAGTACCTGATGTGTTAGAACCATTGTCTAAAGTATATCATGTGTTAGAACCATTGTCTAACAGTATCTCATGTGTTAGTGTTCTTGAATAAAGTATCTCATGTGTTAGACCCATTGTTTACAGTATCTCATGTGTTAGTGTCCTTGAATAAAGTATCTCATGTGTTAGAACCATTGTCTACAGTATCTCATATGTTAGTGTCCTTGTATACAGTATCTCTTGTGTTAAAGTAATTGTCTACAGCATATCATGTGTTAGTGTCATTGTCTACAGTATATCACATGTGTTAGTGTTCTTGTCTACAGTAGCCCATATGTTAGTATCCGTGTATACAGTATCTGATATATTAGAACCATTTTCTATAGTATATAATATGTTAGAGCCGTTGTCTTCAGTATCTCATGTGTTAGTATCCTTGTCTACAGTATATCATGTGTTAGTGTCATTGTATACAGTATCTGATATATTAGAACCATTGTCTATAGTATATAATGTGTTAGAGCCGTTGTCTACAGTATGTCATGTGTTAGTGTCCTTGTCTACAGTATATCATGTGTTAGTGTCCTTGTCTACAGTATTTCATGTGTTAGTGCCCTTGTCTACAGTATCCCATATGTTAGTGTACTTGTATACAGTATCTCATGTGTTAGAGCCATTGTCTACAGTATCCCATGTGTTAAGTGACCTTGTCTACCGTATCCCATGTGTTGTTGCCATTGTCTATGGTATCTCATGGATTAGAGCCGTAGTTTACAGTATCTCAGGTGTAAGTGTCCTTGTCTACGGTATATCATGTGTTAGAGCCAGTGTCTACAGTATCTCATGTGTTAAAACCATTGTCTACAGTATCTCACGTGTCGGAGACAGTGTATACAGTGTATCATGTGTTATAGTCATTGTCTACAGTATATCATGTGTTAGTGTTCTTGTATACATTATCCCATATGTTAGTGTACTTGTCTACAGTATATCATGTGTTAGAGTCAGTGTCTACAGTATCTCATGTGTTGGAGACAGTGTCTACAGTATATCATGTGTTGGAGACAGTTTATACAGTATATCATGTGTTAGAGTCATTGTCTACAGTGTATCATGTGTTAGTGTCCTTGTCTACAGTATTTCATGTGTTGGAGACAGTGTATACAGTATATCATGTGTTAGAGTCATTGTCTACAGTATATCATGTGTTAAGTGTCCTTGTCTACAGTATCTGATGTGTTAGAGCCGTTGTATACGGTATTGCGTGTGTTAGAATCGTTTTCTAGAGTTTCTCATGTATTAGAGTCTGCCTGTGTCTACAATGCGTTAGCGCCCTTGTCGACAGTGAACCGTCCTTCTTGAAATGCTCCGTTAACATAGCGCCATTGTCGATATTCTCTCTTGTTTAAAAGATATTGCTTAGAATTTAACGGGCCTCAAGGTGTGAAAGCACTAATTATTTTCCCCATAGACACCAATGTTAAAGTGTCACATATTAATGATTTGCTGCAAGTTCAACTCAAGTATGGATAATGCAGCAGTGTAATGTTCGTATAGAAAACTATTTTTCCACTTGAAAAATCACCAGAAAACGTGGGGTCACAAGACATGTAAGAAAGTTCGTGTTTGTTTACTCAACAGGTCAAGGGTACAGCTGTTTTTATTGATCAACTGTTTTCATTGCTCACAAAGTGTAAGCATAGAGTCGAAATTTCGAAAATGTTAATCAGTGATCCAGTAAAACCTATTAAAACGCTTCTTATACATATAACCACAAAATCGAATAGAAATGGGCAGTTTTCCCCTACTTATAATGCCCATTTCCATCGAAAAAGGAGGGATTACTTTTTATTATAGGAACTACATTCGACTACACCTCGGAGGTTTACATGTAATTGGTGGTGGTAAACCTCAATAGTTAGCTGATATAGATATTTCTCAAACTATTAAATAACAGCGCATTTCTGATTGGTTAGCTTGCCGAATATTGAACGCACATTCGCTTCCTGAATCATTCAGCTATGTCTTAAATATTGTTTTGTCTGTAGGTGTGTTTCTATATTTCAAAATGGTTGTGTAAACAAAGGTAAGATGCTATGTTTACGTACTACTACTCTGCTTACTACTACTGCTACTACTACTACTACTACTACTACTACTACTACTGCTGCTACTGCTACTACTGCTACTGCTACTACTACTACTATTACTACTACTTCTACTACTACTGCTACTACTGCTACTACTGCTACTACTATAATAATAATAACAATAATAATAATAAAAATAATAATAATAATAAACTTTGTCATACTGTTAAAGATAAATATAGCACTAATATAAGTTATTTGTCTTCTAATTATAAAAGGCACACACTTACTATTTTTTACATTCAACAGTGCGTTTAGGTCACTTTTCACAAACTGTATGCAATAGACCTTATAGTTGTATCTTGGGTGGTACATCGCGGTGGTATATTGTGATAAAGCAAATGTGGAAGTGATCTTGACCCTTTTGCGTTTAGGTCAATTTCTCACAAACTGTATGAACTAGACCTTTCAAACTTGAGTGGTACATCGCAACGTGAATAAGCAAATGTGGATGTGACCTTGACACTCTAAGCAAGAGGCAGATAACTTAATGTTTTTTACTTTCAACATTTGCGTTTACGTCACTTTCTCACAAGCTTTATGCATTAGACCTTTCAAACATCGCTTATAGTTGTTTCTTGGGTAGTACATACCAACGTGTAAAAACGCAAATGTGGATGTGACCTTCACCCTCCAAGCAAAGGCATATAACTTTAAGTGTTACATTTACATCACTTTCTCGTGAACTATAATTATGCACTAGCTACTTTAAACCTAGTTTATAGTTTAATCTTTGGAAGACAAAACACTATATTTTGACATTGTTGTGTCTTTTGTAGTACATCCTTTTGGACGCATGGATTTCATCTATGACCCTGACCTACTTTTTGGAGCTGATGTTGTTGTTTTTTGTTGTTTTTTATTTTTTTATTTATAAAATGGCATTTTGTTCTTAAACAAATGCACTTAAATGTCATATCAGCCAACTGTAAACTCCATTGTTTTAGTAATTACAAAGTTTACAAACTTTCATTTAAGCAACATTTATTATATTTAAGCCTGCCCACGTTTGGCTGGACATGTGAATCCGCGGATATCTTGTTACTATTTCAATTATCATTGACATATTACTAATTACTGATTATCCTACGGTAGTATAACGATGATAAATTGAAAACTCCAAATTGTATTACCTTTTAATTAATTATTTGCCAGCAGATTTAAAGGGACACATGGCAATCTTGACGTCTTTATGAATTAGCCGCTCGATTCTATTAATCCAGCTTCATTTTGACTTTAACTCTGCTGGCATATATTTAAATACGATTTTAAGTTTTCAACTTTTATTGTTATTCTACGATAGGTTTAAATATGTTATTGATGAAATGTAATCACTAGTTATAAGCAAAAATAATCCGCTTAATGCTTTTCATATAATTAATATTAATGATTGAATACATATAGTTAATGTAGAATAACTAACGGGACGCCGCGAGTTTTCAAAAAAATCAAGATTGCCATGTGTCCCTTTAAAGTAGAAAATATACTGGATTAATAAATCGAGGTGCTAATTTTAACTCTCGATAAATGCTACACTATTGCCGGGTGTCGCTTTAAAATCGCCGTAGTCGTTTCCTAACTAATTAATGAATGAATGAATTGTGTTTTACGGCACGTCGACACATAAATAGGTCATATTGTGCGCACAAACTGACGAAAGATGAAGAAATGAAGAATTAATTAAAAATTAATGTAAATATATCAAGATAAAACTATTTACAAATAAGGGATGATATGGTAGTAATATAAACTATATATGTAAATCAACAAATGCCCGAAGACGGGTATACAAAGAATTACATATATACAAGAAAATATTATAATGATTTATAGAGTCTGACTTCCTTCAGGAAATCTAAAACAAGACTAAAATCTATAATATCAAATAACTCGGTCATAGTATTAACATTGTAGTACTTTTGACGGATAGGATCAAAGTCTACACTACAACTGTTACTGTATTTGCTAATAGCGAGCGCAAGCGAGCTCCTATGGTATCATGCAGTCGAAAAGTAAACATACCCATCCATCCTTTTAAAAAGTCTTGGTGCATTTACGGCAGTTTATGGGCGACTTCAACCGTAAAGTAGCGTATTTCTTTACGAAATTAACAAGATAAGCTTTCGTAGAAATCATTAAGAATGGTGGTTTCCAAGAAGAATGAGGTGAAAAAAACATTAAAAACCTTTTTCGAACCCATCCAAAAATGACAATGAAATTGCATTTTTTACCTATGTCGCCAAAACGGCCATTAACCGGAAGCATAGCCCAAAGTGTTACCTTGCGCGTTGTTCATTGGCGAAAATTCGACACATTTCACACTTTAATAAAAGTAGATTTCGTGTCGCAGAAATGTATATGTCTTGCTAACCGATTAGGATAAACAAATGATTTGGTTAAATATATATGTATTTTGGGGGTTCTGCTGTAATTTTTTTTTTACATGCTTCGAAATATGAAATGGTACCTACTTACTCAAGTTTGATTTTTTAAAATCTGAAAAACAAGTATGTACAAGAAATAAAAAAACTCAAATATGAAAATTCAAAATGGTACCTACTTACTCAAGTTTGTTTTTTCTAATTTCTGAATTCCTAGTTGTACAGAAAGTAGAAAAACCTTTTAGGGGTAGTGAAGATTGCAAGTTTAAATTTGTTTTTCATAGTTATCAAAATATAATTTAAACCTTAATACGTCTAAATAGGAGACACTCAGCGTTGTACGACTTTAACGTCCAATAATCGTTCTTTTTTCTAATTGAATCTGCACTACAACCAACACACACTTGATATTTTGCAGAAGTACCTTTTTTACATATTATACATGGTAATGCATGGCTTGTTTTTAATCTATATTTATGCAAACTGCAATAATTAGAATCTTTTGTTGACTTATTTTCACATGGATTATGTAATCCTATTTTAAGAAATTTACAAACATTGATTTCCATTGTCTATTTTGTATATAATTATTTTTATATTTAATATTTTTTTTTTTTAATATATAACAAATAAAGGAAATAGAAAAAAACGAAGAGACTATAAGAAATTTAATACGCCTGTTTGATACAGGAATGATAAGCAAAGAAACACTAGAACATAGTCTTATGGCTTTCCAACCACCCGAGGCATTGAAAAGTCTAAAAAACAAGGAGAAAAGAAAACCAATCCCAGCTCCACGAGTTGTAAAACCAATCCCAGCACCACGAGTTGTAAAACCAATCCCAACCCCTCGTACTACAATCAAACCCCGTGAAACTCCAAAGGAAACTCCAAAGGAAACTCTAAAAGAGGTTAATTCTCAAACATTAGAAAATTTACTCAAGAGACGACGTAACAAAAAACAACGTAAACGAGAAAAGCAGAAATATGATAAATTACAAGAAAATGTTATAAATGAACAAAAGCAGAAATATGCTAAATTACAAGAAAATGTTATAAATGAACTGAAAAAGTTTAATGATAGAAAATCAAGAAGTTTTCCAGAATTAAAACTGGTTGACAAACCAAAATGTGGTATTTTCAAAGCATACGAGGCGCCTGTCGAGGAATACAAAGACCCTTTAAAACTATTTCATGATGGGAAATTTATTATTACAAATCAAATACATAAAGAGATAGCAGAGTTTGCAAAAATAAAACAAGGATTATACTTTCAATTCGGTCTTACTATAAATTTAAATAAAGACGATGGTGCTACCAAACAACACGACCAAACGGCAGTTTTATATAGTGAGCAAAAGGTAATCTTAAACTTTGAAAAAATAAATGAGTTTTACGATGAAGCATCTGCAAAGATACAACAGACCCTTGAAAACCATATAAATGGAGGTTCAGGATTGGAGATGGATCACTGTGTTACGTTATACTTGAATATCGCAAAGTATGAACCACTAAAAGGTTCTTCATATATTCCTCTATCTAAAGCATTAGCTGACAAAAAAGCAATAATTAATGTCAAGAATGAAGATAATAAGTGCTTGGAAGTGGCAGTGGCGTCTGCTTTGTGGCCTAATAAAAATAATCCAAATAGGATATCTAGTTATAAAAAGCACAGGGGGAAGTTGAATATGGATGGTATTGAATTTCCCACTCCAATTTCTCAAATTTCCAAAGTAGAGAAACAAAACAACCTTGCTATCAACGTTTATGGATATATCATAACAGGAAAAAATAAAAAAGTAACTATTTTCCCATATCACATATCAGAACAACCAAAATATATCGAGCGAATTAATCTGCTCTTAATATCTGAAGATATTGAGGTTGAAAAAGAATCAGAGAATGAAGATGATCCAAATAATGAAGAAGGAATCATAGATGACAACTATGACCCTGATGATTATCCCGACAAACCAAAAAAAATAACAAAATATCACTATTGCTGGATTAAAAATCTGAATAGACTACTCTATGACCAAAACAAACATAAAGGTCAAACTTACTTCTGCGATCGTTGCCTTCACGGCTTTTCTGGAAAAGAACTACTTACCAAACACAAAGAAGACTGTGAAGGTATAAACAAAAATTCTTGCAGAATAGAAATGCCGAAAGAAGGTAAAAATCACACAAAATTTAAAAATCATCAAAATCAGATGCCTGTGCCTTATACAATATATGCTGATTTTGAGAGTACAATCAAACCGCAATCAATCCAATTTGGAAAGAAATCTGAAATTCAAAATGTACACGAAGCTTGTGGTTTTGGATACCAGGTTGTCAGATATGATGGCAAAGCTGAAGAACCTGTTATTTACAGAGGTAAAGATGCTGTTGAAGTGTTTTTAAATCGCCTAGAATGTGAGAAGAGCAACATTTATAATATATTTGCTCACCCAAAACCATTAATCATGACGCAGCAATATGAGGAAGATTATGAAAAAGCAACACAATGTTGGATATGCGAGAATGAAATAGGTAGGAAATGCGGTAAAAACGGCAAAGTAAGAGACCACTGTCATTTTACAGGTGAATGTAGAGGTGCAGCACACAAAAACTGTAACCTGAAACTAAAAATAAAACCAGGTAAAACAATCATCCCTGTTGAATTTCATAACCTCAAAGGATATGAAAATACATAAAATGAAAGGTAATATAACATGCATCCCAAATAATGCTGAAAAATACATATCATTTAGTGTCGGCCAGCTTAGATTTTTAGACAGTTTCCAATTTATGGCTTCGTCTCTGGAAAAATATGTTAAAGCAACAGACAAATCTGATTTCAAAATTACCAAAAATCAGTTTGGAGAACAAACAGATTTACTTTTACGAAAAGGTGTTTATCCATACGAATATATGGACAGTATGGAAAGATTTAAGGAAACGCAATTTCCACCCATAGAAGCATTTTACAGTACATTAAGAGGTGAAGGTATTACCCAAGAAGATTACGAATACGCTCAAAAAATATGGAAAGAGTTTGACTGTAAAACTCTTGGAGACTATCATGATTTATATCTAAAAACTGATGTAACTCTGTTAGCAGATGTATTTCAAACTTTCAGAAAAACATGCATGAATGCATATAAACTCGATCCCTTGCATTACTACACAGCACCTGGATTATCTTGGGATGCTTTACTTAAACATTCAAAAATAGATTTAGAACTTTTGACAGACATTGACATGCACTTGTTTGTAGAAAAAGGAATGCGAGGTGGCATAAGTATCGTATCAAAAAGATATGCCAAAGCAAACAATCCACATGTAGCTGATTATAACCCTGACGAGGAAAACAGATTTTTAATGTATTTTGATGCAAATAATCTTTATGGATGGGCAATGAGTCAGCCACTTCCATATTCCGGATTTAAATGGGTTGACTTTACATTACAAGAGCTAAGAAAAGATAAAGGATATTTTCTTGAAGTAGATTTAAAATATCCTAAAGAACTACATGATAGTCACAATGATTATCCACTTGTCCCTGAAAGATTAAAAGTAAAAAAAGAATGGTTATCTGAATACCAAACAAATTTATTAGAAAATAACGTTATGACAGAACAACTAGTACCAAATCTTATGGACAAAACAAAATATGTATTACATTATAAAAATTTACAGTTGTATTTATCATTAGGCATGGAATTAACAAAAATCCACAGGGTGCTAGAATTTAATGAAAAACCTTGGATGGCATCATACATAAATTTAAACACAGAACTTAGGAAAAAAGCTAAATCACAATTAGAAAAAGATTTTTACAAGCTTATGAATAACTTAGTATTTGGAAAAACAATGGAAAATTTAAGAAAGCGGACTGATATAAAACTAATCATAACTCACGGCTCTGAAAATGAAAAAATAAGAAAAATACTAGCCAAACCCAACTTTAACAGGCGTATAAAATTTTCAGATGAATTGTCAGCAATACATGTGAACAAAACAAAATTAACATTAAACAAACCAATTTATGTTGGAATGTCAGTATTGGATTTATCAAAGTACATGATGTATGATAGGTATTATAATACCCTGAAAAAAAGGTACGGAAATGACTGTACTTTATTATACACAGACACTGACAGCCTACTGGTAGACATCAAAACAGATGATGCATACAAAGACATGGCTGAAATGAAAGATGAGTATGATCTAAGTGATTATCCTCAAAATCACCCAATGCATGATGATACAAACCAAAAAGTATTGGGTAAAATGAAAGACGAATGTGTTGGTGTTGCTATAGCTGAGTATGTTGGATTAATACCTAAACTATATTCTATTTTAAGAGCTGGTGAACAGCTTTTCAAAAAAGCAAAAGGTGTAAAAAACTATGTAGTCAAAAAACATAAATTTTGAAAACTATAAAGATGCATTATTTAACAAGAAAAAATACAACCATGAAATGAATATGATGCGATCAATAAAGCATCATATATATGGCATAACAGTAAACAAAGTTACACTATCACCATTTTACTCAAAAAGATATATACGAGAAGATGGAATTACAACTGATGCACATGGTTTCTATAAAAACTTATGAATTTCGGTATCAGCAGGAACAATAAGTAGTTCTTCTTTGACAAATCCTCTTTGAGGCGCTGGTGCTTTCAAATAATAAACTCTTATACCTTGCGTCACCATATAACTTTTAATCTTGTGAATATCTACACTCCACATTGGATCAGTTGCTCTGCGTCTTCCACCTTCTTGTTCCCCGGGTTGATATAAATATCTTACACTAGCATTCATACAGATAGGATCACCTTTTAATATTTTTGTTTCAACAGGAAGGGGCTTTTTTGTTTCCACATTTATTGCTTTGACAACTTCTGGTAATCTTTTTACCCACTCTCTGTTGCGTTTTTGTGAATCTATTTCCTTAGCATACAGATAACCAAACAATCTTTCAGCTAATGTTCTGTTAAATATTTCCACTATAGCTTGGTCTCTGTGTATTTCTGTTCTGCCTCGTCTGATATTTACTTTGTGTTTCGCCATTAACTGCGATAATGCACCCATAAATTCTCTGCCTGGATCCACTTGTAATAACTTTGGATATTTCAAATGCCGACTGTATATTTTCTCAAATGCTTTAGCAACTTCTTTACTATCCTTGGAAGTCAGTGGCTCTGCTTCTTTGTATCTACTTGCAATATCAACCACAGTCAACGCATATTTATATGTCTTGCGGCCACGGCCAAAGCCAAAAGTATCATGGGGCAGAAATAACAAATCAGCTTGATGCACTCCATTCTTAGCAGAAACATCAAACCTGGGTCTAATTATTTTTTTCGGTGCGGGTAAATAAATCTGCCACACAGCTTGTTTCTTTAAAAATTCTAATGCCTTTTTTTCACTGACACCAGCCTCTTTTGACAATTTTTTAACTGCCGAGTAACCTCTCCAAAATCCTTTTGGGCTGTAATAAATCTTTTCCATTTTTTTCTACAAAAGAGTTAAATTTATATAACTATAAAGAAAAAATGGATATCACAACTGCACAATTTGATGAACTGCTCAAAGAGCAAAATCAATATAGCACAAAGAAATGGACAGACTTGGAAATAAATAAAATATACACTATTACAGATACAAAAATAGTGGATACTGAATATGGTCCATACATGGTATTGACATTATTAGACAACGGTGAAGTATGGGAACCTGATCATCTTAAAAATAGATTAGAAAAGATTGCTAAACCACCATATTATATTCGACCACTTGGATTTAAACCATGTAAAAACAACAACAAAAATAGGTATCATGCATATGACTTAGTCTTTCCAAAGGTTATTTCAAAGTAATTATAGTTTTAAACTTTTTTTTTATGAAATCAATTTGTACCCCACAAATCCAGTTGCAGCCATGCCCACCACAATAAACGTAATTTCTCTATTCTGTTTATCCGGAGATGGTGTATACAAATCACTCAACTTGGGCTCCGGTTCTAAAAGCAAATGTTTGCCAGTTGTATAATAATACTGTTTCATAGCTTGGTCTACATTATCAAAAGTCTGCTCTGCATGATGCTCTTTTTGCAGTTGCTTATTAATAAAATCTAATCTATCTGTTCTTTTTTTATTCCACTCCGCTTGTGCTGCTTCCAATTGTTCCACTGCTTTGTCATGCCTTTGTCTTTCCTCATCTGAATGACTTCCCATTTTTGAAAAGAAGTAATTTGAACCGCTAAACGCCAATGCGTTTGTTAATGCGCCACCTATCATCATTGCTACTGCACTTGCCATTTTTTTTATATATATTTTTTTTAATTATTTCATAATATCCGCAGGAATAATACCTTGCTTAATCAGCATATCCTTTGTAGCCATTGCTAACATTATATCCACAGACAGCATCCCAACATCTATCATATTAAAATCAACTTTAGGTGCTGGTCTTTTTAGTAGTTTTCTGCCAATCTCAGAATATCCAACAGTGTTTCCACCCCGGCGTGATACATCATATTTACAATTTGTTTTCCGTCAATACTTGTTGCCATTTTTTTATATTATTTTTTATATTATTTTTTTAAATAAATTATTAAAAACAATCAAACGGGTCTTTTGGTGCAACATGAACAGCCCCAGGTTGCACAGGTTGCGTAGCAGATTTCTTGTTATAAATATACAAACCCAACCCAGCAATGCCTACTAATAAAACCAGACACGGTGGAATTCAATTTTTGTATACGTTTATTTTAATTTCTGGTTCCTCTTCATCTATTGTTATTTTTGTTATTTCATCTTGCTCTGCATCTTGCTCTGCAGCATTTTGATTTGCAGCATCTTGCTTTGCATCTTGCTCTACCAAACGCTTTGCCTTTCTTGCCGCTGCTCCTTTTTCCCCAGCTTCTATTCTTTTTGGATTTTTTACGTTTTGTACAGGTATAACTTCACTCTCATGGTTTTCCATCATTTATATTATCTATATTTTTATTTTTATTAAAATCAATATGTCTAACAGTTGTCAGTATTGCTGTAAATGGCGCTAAGCACATCCCATACCTGTAATACAACTCACAACAAGCACTTGTCAAAGCATGATTAATAAATGGGTCTCCCTCCAAATCTTCTATCAGTTTTGGTGGATTGGTTACATTAAAATATTTTGATACTCCCATCACATACAAGTTAATAAAATAATTGCCTAAAGTCTTGGTCATACTTGCCCCAAGCCTTGCTTCATATCTGCAGTAAAGTTTGTTAATTTCATCCGGGGGCATGCTATCTATATTCGTGAGTTGTATGTCTTTACCCAAATATTGACGGCTACTACCGCCAGCCACTATGGCTGATAATCTTTCTTTTTTTGTTTCTTGTTGCTTTGATTCATCACGTTCCGTGAAACCTTCCGATATATCTTGTAATAGTTCTTCCGCATTCATTTTTATATTAATAATCTTAATTTTTATCTTGAAATAAATATAAAATACAAAACAACCAGCTGCGATATTCATGCAACTAGTAGTTCTTAGTATTGTTAATAGCATTGTTATTAATATTGCTATTTTTTTTATTAACATTGTTAATTTGCTGCAAGCATTGCTATTAACATTGCTACTTTGCTATGAGCAATGCTATAAGCATTGCTATATTTTTTGATATTTTCATTATATTTTTATGTCAGTATTGCTATTAACATTGCTACTTTGCTGTTAGTATTACTATTAGCAACAGTTGTAAAAAAAAAGGTATTATACCTGCGGATATTATGAAATAAATATATTTTGTAATAATAAAAAAATATTAAATAAGAAAAAATGAATTTGAAAATATCAGACGATGAGATTAGTGATTATGACAAAAATAAAATAGCACAGGATATTATGACAAAGGATGAAGTAAAATGTTGATATGTGTTTCAGAAAGTGATTTTTTACAAACGTACGCAAAAGGTGCACAGGAAACGCCTGTAATTTCTGTGACAAAGGATGGCGTAGAATATTTTATATGTGAGCCAAGAAGGCATGTTTTACAAGCCCCGATACAACGTAAAAATAAAAACATGGATAGTGCTGTTGTACCGGTATTGGTTGGTGCATTGGTTGGCGCGTTATGCTGGCAAGCCCACATTATACATCATTGATGATTGCTCCGCCACAAAAGAATTAACAAAGAAAAAAGATATGTTATCGGAGTTGGCATTCTCCGGTCGTCACGCCAAACAATCAGTGTGGGTCATTTCACAGAGATATAATTCTGTATTGAAAGATTTAAGGGAGCAGCAAAACCTATTACTATAGTACCAACAATTATAGTTGTTTTGTTATCTTCGTGTTCAATCGATAATTTTTGTATTTCTGGTGGGTTATGCTCCACAGTTTTATGTATTGATTTATCAAAGTCAGAATGTTCCGGTAAAAAATTCTTTGTTGTGGTGCCTTGTAAAGGTTGAACACTTTTTGGCGGTACTGGTTTTATATTTACATCATTATTCAATCCTAATGATTGTGCATCGGTTGCTATTACAATTTCATTATTGTAGTCTTGTATTGTTCCAATTCTTAATTCCATGTCACTCGGAGACATGTACAATCCACTTCCATAAACAAAATTTACTTTACTTCTTGCATATTTTAGGGTGTTTTCATATCTTAAAATTTGACTGGGCAAGTCGATGGGGCTATTTATTGCGTCCTCTACATTTGCTAAAAATTGTTTTCGTGCTTCAAAAGCAGTTCCAGTTCCAAGTATATCAGTTCTTGTTTGTGATTGCGAGCCAAGAATTGCCCAGCAGTATGTTCTTATGCTGTCATTGATTCTTTCTACTCCAGCTCTTGTGAAACCCGCAGAATTATCTAGTATAAAAGTAGACCAGCTGTTGTCTGATTCAGATCCTTGTGCAATGTAATCAATATGATATGTTTTATCACTCTCATAGACTGTGAAACTCATCGTTTTGTTGTCGTATACATAATTTATCAAAGGATGATAACCAATATTTGTCCAGTAATTATAAATTGTTCCTAGACCATCATTATAGCTTTGTTTCTGTCTCCAGTCCGAATTTAAGTCAACGTTAAACTCCTTGCATATTTTCTCGTATGCGTTTCGGTTATATGTGTTATTAAACGCATTCCAATTTGAGTCTTGCGGCATTGATACACTCATCTCAAATAATATTCTTCTAACTTGGTAATAGACATGAAATCGAAATAACGAACCAACCAGGGCATCAGCTTTTAGATGATTGTTAAAATCAATGCCACATCCAGTTGTCGCACACCAAATAGCAAAATTCAACTGATTCTGCCAAAATAACATCCAATCTGTTCCCCAGCTTTGGACTATAGCATCTGATTTAGCATCTGATTAAACGTATGGGAGTTTGTATTTTTCAAAAACATTGGAAAATGATGCTTTAAAGCCTTTACCGTTTGATGTAATGACTATGTTTTGATTTATTATATCTATTACTTTTTTGCTAAAAGTATTTGAATATTGAGCATCCGGGTTATATTTGAATTCTTTAGAAATCATTTTTATTTGTGTTTTTATATATATTAAAAAAAATATTTCATACAATTTCAAACATAGGCAACTCTATTAACTTACAACAGTATATCGATAATACAGATGGAACTAAGCGCGTTGGATTAAAAAGTTTTACATACACTATCGGTTGGTATAATATTAATCATGAAACCATAAAGACAAGAAACCCAGATAAAATAGAACATTTAGCAGGTGGACTCTATAACTTTCAAGACTTGGCAGAGGTTTAAATTGCTAAATGAAAATATTATCCTGGACATTATTGTCCAAATTGGCTTCAGCATTATAAATACGCCAATAGATACACGATTATCAAGCGGTCTTTCAAAAATGCTGGGATTTAAGGACAGAAAATGGTTGACAGATACTAATTTGGGAGATCACCCAATTGATTTAGCTCCTTATAAACAGCTATATGTTCATCTGGAACAAGTTAATACGAGTAGTAATTATTTCAATGGCGCACCAAGCACTTTTATAGGGGTTGTACCTGTAGTAAATAAGCAGTATGGAGATATTGTATATACACATTTTTATCCTGAATATCACTGTCTTACAAATGGTGCAATTACTGAATTGAAAATAGAAGTCAGAGATGAGTATGGCACCAAAATAGATAATCACGGCTTGCCTATGAGTTGTGTTTTAGAATTTATTTAAAAAATATATTTTTATAAAAAAACCAATGAGTATATTTGGACCAACAAGCCCTAAAAAAACAGAAGACTTAGAGGCTTTAACCAATCATGTTCTAGATTTACATAGGCGAGTTGTGCCTATTGTTAAGCATTTCAACCTTTTGAAAGATAGAGTTGATAATCTTAAATATGGGATTATAACAATATTTGCAGAGGCTAAGGGTCCAAGTGCAATGAATAGAGTACTCTCATTTGGTAACGGTGGAGCAGAAACAAATGTGGGGCATGTAATGACACGCCGTGGACGGATTATGGGAATAGTTTTAGCAAGTGACCGATTAGTTGGTGACGTATCTGTAATAGTTTCTGTCAATGGTGTTGAACAACCAAATTATGGCATAACGCTTCACATCATCCCCGTCATGATAACTTTGATAGTCATTTAGAGATTGGTGCTGGTTCTGTTGTTAACTTTGTATGCAAGGTTGCTAACGCTACCGCTGTAAATACGGTGGCATCATTATTAATTGAATTAATTTAATTTTTTATTATTAAATAAAAAAATGAAGCAACCGACAGCACCAAATTTATATCCTGAGTTGCCAGTGGAAGACGGACAAAATTATAGATTACAAAAGATTTCAGAGATTGAAAAAAAGTTAATTACAGAGCGAGACACACGCAAGTCTCTTTATAAAAATATAAACGTGGTATTAATATTACAGATGGAATTGACACTACCTTGATATCTGCAGGTGTTATTATGGCTGGGATTGGATTTGTTGTTCCAGTTTTGTTACCTTTGGAAATAGGAGCAATAGTATGTGGAGCTACAGATGTTTGTATTAATTTTATCAGACGCAAGCTTAATGCAAAAGCTCAAAAACATTATGAAATAAAACCTTTGGCGGAGGCTAAGTTAAATAGTATAAAGCAGTTAATATCAAAAGCGCTGAGTGATGCATAAATATCTGATCAAGAGTTTAAGATGATTTTAGATGAGTTGGATAAATATTATAGTTTAAAACAGGACACCAAACAAAAAAAGGCTATAATAAGTGAAGTTCAAAAAAAGGAACTAGTAGAGCAGGGAAGAAAGGAAGCAATGGCAACCTTACAAAAAAGTCTAAAAAGTGTGTGATAAATTGTTTTAGTAATGTGTATGAGTACGATCCACCACCTTTGTATTCAAGGTCGGAAAATTGTTAATTTGAATGTAATTTTGATAACTATAAAAAACAAATTTAAACTTGCAATCTTCACTACCCCTAAAAGGTTTTTCTACTTTCTGTACAACTAGGAATTCAGAAATTAGAAAAAACAAACTTGAGTAAGTAGGTACCATTTTGAATTTTCATATTTGAGTTTTTTTATTTCTTGTACATACTTGTTTTTCATATTTTAAAAATCAAACTTGAGTAAGTAGGTACCATTTCATATTTCGAAGCATGTAAAAAAAAATAATACAGAATAATGTGACTGGGGGTATCATGTCTACTACGGTGTGGTATTCCAGTGTGGCAGCACTATAAAGAAACCATTGAGTTCGCTGCTTCAAGTAGACATATCATCACATCACACACAAACACACAGATAAAAGTCCAGACACACACACACACACGAATTGAAATTTGTTGGGGTGGGATGTCACGATTCATAAGACACGTACAGGTAGACTTGCACTAGACGTGAGAATCATGGCTCTTATGGTGGTATGTTCTCGCAGCTAGACTTGCACATACCCGTGCATACATACGCAGCGGCACAATCAAACATGAAATGTGCTCGCCCTATAGGTTTAACCTATTTCATATTATATAAGAATACTAAGTAGATAGGTAGCTGCACGATTTATTTCTTAAAAAAAATCAAATATTCCAATATCATATCATATCATATCATGTGAACAGTTACTGTTGACAAAACATTTTAAGTTAAAGGAACAGGAAGCGATCTTGAAGAATTGTTGGTGGCAATTCAAATATGACTATAACCATCATAATGTGTTTAAAATATTTCCAGCGGGTCGCAGATCAATACCTGATGGGCGGGACTTTAAGGTCATAGATACCAAGTGCCGTAGTCCCGCGGTTTCGATGTGTTTCAACTCTCAAACACCATCTTTTGATCTCGCACAAAATAAACCCGCTGTAAATATTATTTTTCTAACCTTACAGGATTTTCTATGTATTTAATACACACGTTTTCGAGAGACTGAACATAAAACAAACAAATTCTCAAGATAAACGTCTAGAACAATCCTTCTAAAAAACTGGTTCGACGCAGCAGCTATTTTACCGAGATTCTGGTATCGTTTCAGACTGGCTGATGTTGAGGACCATATGTTAGACTGGCTTGTAGCCAAATATGTTATCATATTGAAATAAAGATATTATTATTATTATTATTATTATTATTATTATTATTATTATACAGTCGCACCTTCGAAGATAAACAGAAAGATACTAAATTATTAAATAAACAAAGATGGAATCTTTATTATTATATCGCCGAACTAAAGTGGATGCTCATAAATACAAAAATAACGGACACGTGTTTCCGGTTTCATTTTTTTTCTGCACAAAGGGCAAAGACTTGTGTATTTACAATCAAGCGTCGAAGACGATCAAGATTAGTATTTTAATAAACAATGTTAATTTCGGTTTCATATGCAATGTGTATACGCACGAAACTACTCCTCATTATCCGTCTGATTTAATTATTGTTAATGAAATCATAGTTTGGTCTGGCAAACTCAACGACTAGGATGTTTTTGTTGTATTAATTTTCATAAACAATAATTAATAAGGTAATATGCTGTTGATTTTAATGCACATTTTATATGAAACTGAAGCATTATGAAGGTATTCGTTTTTGTTTTGACATCAATCACCAGTCTTCCAGATCGCATATATTACGTTTAAATATAAAAATGGGGGTTTTCTTCCGTTTAACACATCGTTGTTATATTGGGACAGCAACCTCAGAAGGAGTTAATATTTAGAATAAGGATAACATTAAAAAAATAATAATAAAAAATTATATAAAAAACTTGTATTAAGACCAATATCTGTATGAGAAAAGCAAACTCAGTATAGTGCTCTGTGCATATGCACGACTGTAGTATCAATAGTGTACCATTGTTTTATTTGAAGGCAGAATCGTGAATTGATATAAAAGAAATAGTAATTTGAATGATTAACGTTCATACTATAATATAGCATGCAATAATGCTGTCTTTGATCATGCAATAATGCTGTCTTTGATCATGCAATAATGCTGTCTTTCATCATGCAATAATGCTGTCCTTCATCATGTAATAATGCTGTCTTTCATCATGCAATAATGCTGTCTTTCATCATGCAATAATGCTGTCTTTCATCATGCAATAATGCGGTCTTTCATCATGCAATAATGCGGTCTTTCATCATGCAATAATGCGGTCTTTCAATCAAACTGTAGATGTAGATTTATTCAGAAACTTCCAATGGGTCATATACAACAAATACATATAATAAAGTTGACAGCGATAGTGAAATATATATACAACATTATACCAACAACTAGCATAGTGAACCGAAACGTATTCATATGCCTGAGGTAACAAACAGCTAATGTTGCTGGTTGGTTTTGCTTCCACCGCAAATATGTAGAGAAGGTGACTGATCCATTGTATTGCTAATATGTTTATGTATCTACTTATTGGCGACAAGGCGCGTCGCCTATTTTTGATGCTGCATATGGAGGAGCACGTGACATATGGAGGAGCAAGTGATTAAAAATGTTGGGGGTAACAGACTGGCCAAAATGTTGGGGTCAAAGACTTGTGGTTGTATTTGAAATTGCTGTATTGAAATTGGCCCTATGTGATAGGTCCATATATTATGTAACTATTACAGCTACAACTTTGAAACGAAATACAGTTGTTCTACATCATAACATGACCCAGCATATCAGGTTTCATAACTCTGTGCTGCTTTCTGCAAAAGTTATGTCTCTTTTTGAACTTCGTACATTGGTTAAGTTTTCCGTTAAGTTCCAATTTTTAGCCAATATGTTTTTGGAAGAAAATACGACTTATTGTCATCCGCATGCGTATTTGGTTAAGTTTTATGTTAAGGCGCACTTCATTCAGTAACTATAACAGATACAGCTTTGAAACTTTGCTTGAGCATGCTATTTTCTGACGCAGGCCATGAAATACTGGTGTTTTAACCCAGGAAAATCTCATGATCAGCACACCTATGAAAAAAACAAAACT